>OMOU01037005.1:4901-17689 GCA_900312585.1 Malacocephalus occidentalis
CTGTCCTCAGAATGCCACGTCAAGTGTATAGCCCTTAATCACAGTTAGTCTCAAAGGGCTTTACAGGCCATATTAGTGGGCCAAGTGATCATGATGACACCCCCCCTTAGCCCTAGCCCCCCTAAGGGCAAGAAACCACTCCCTTAAGAAGGAAGAAATCTCGAGAAGGAAAGCAGAGTGGGGGATCCCTCCTTCCAGGGACGGTTCGGAGTGCAATGGGTGTCAAACGGGCATTAGAAGGAAAAAAAGGAGTAACAAAGCACAACAATGTTAAGTAACAAAGTATAGATAGTACATCGAAATTGTGGGATGGTGCTGGCTGGAGGGCAAGCTGGTAGCCGTCAGGTGGGGTGGCCAGTCATGGTCACAGCAGACCATGACTGACCATGACCAAAAAAAAGAACGGAGGGGCCGAGAAGGACAGTAGGGAACAATAAGGTCCTTCAGGTACGATGGTACGGACACATGCAGGGTCTTGTAGGTAAGAAGCAGCACCTTAAAGTCTGATCTGGCGGTTATTGGGAGCCAGTGGAGGGAAAAGAGAATAGGAGGAATGTGGTCGAACTTCCTAGTTCTCATTAAAAGTCTAGCAGCAGCGTTCTGCACAAGCTGGAGGCTTTTCGTAGTGGAGTTCAGTAAGCCAGAGAACAGTGCATTGCAGTAATCCCGTCTGGACCATATAAATGCATGGATGAGTGTCTCTGCATCCGCAGCATGTCTGCTCTCATCCCAGCTATTATGCAGACAACTTAGCAATTACGAAACTCGTTCTATTGGCCTTGAATGCTTGAAACGTAGTGGGGTTACTAGTTATGGATTACTACCACATCAACATGTGCACGGTGTAGACCTACTGTATACTCTCTATGCTAGATCATCGATAGCTGTTCAGCATTCAGCCATTGAGCAATCTGCTATTGTGAAGTGTGTGTGTGTGTGTGTGTGTGTGGGGTTGGTGGCTGGTTTAAGCAGCCTCACCTGGTCCCGAGTCAGGCTGATTAGACTGGGGGCTGGGTGAGGCTGCACACCTGTGGTGCGTTGGCTAATTAACACCCACAGGTTAAACCATTGAAATGCATCACCTTTTGGAGAAGCCATTTTAGTAGCGTGAGGCAGCAGCCATCTGCCCCAGACTAACCAGACTAACCAGCCTGACTCCCGGTGAGCTTCCTTAAACCAGCCCCCAAACACATACAGACACATTTATTATGAGTGTTATTATGGTTAAGTCATACATTTGGACACAACAGGTGTCCAGTCAAATGTGCACAATTATCTCATGTGGCGGCTTGCGATCATTATTTATAGGCTACAAATAAAGCATAGCTGTTTATGTGTGTGTAATGTTTAAGCTATACAATGGGTTATATACAATGTTGTATAATGTGTGCAGAAATGTGTGCATAAAGCCAAAGAAGATTGAAACTGTATGATGACAACAATGTACACACACACACACACACACACACACAGCACACGCAGACTTTCTGCAGGCCTGTAGAGAGAAGACACATATCTGAGGCATATCTGAGGGTAAACTCACCAACGCTTTTTGAATTCAGTGTGAGACTCCAGAGGCTGTTTTTATGCTCGTGGTCGGCTAATCATCATCGTATTGCATATCATTTTGGCGTATTTATTGAACATAATGAGTTGAGGCAGAGAATGGAGCAGAGAGTTTGCTAAACGGCGTTGTGTAGCAGTGAAGGGCAATGGTAATTGGATTACAGAATCTTTTTGCGATTTCACCGGGGGGTCACTGCGGGGTCACTGCGGGGTCACTGCGGGACTCGGAGGCCTCGCCAGCGCTGGGCTCCCTGTGTAATCATGAAGAGAGTGGAGGTGGACTCTGCCCAAATGAGACGCCAGCCGGCGGGCGCCGCCGCAATTATCCGAAAGCAAAGCAGGCCTAAATTATAGCATATTTAGTGACAAACACACTCACACACACACACACACACACGCACGCGCGCACACACACAAATGTAGTTGTTGTGGGTGTTTGTTGTTTGGGGGGGAAGGGAGAACAGTGTCGGACAAGAATGTTGATTAGACTTTTAGTACACAGACACACACAGAATACAGAGAAAAACATCAACTGTAGCCAATAAACCAGGCTCGAGGCGAGATTCTTCTTCAATATTAATTCATTCATTCATTCATTGATATTTCCATTTTGTCAAGTCAAATGGATTGCATTCGTACAGCCGACCAGATACAACCTAACCAGAATATGGAAGAGATTGCTGGACATTGCATCACCAATCAGGAATTCTAATGATGAGATCAGATGGGGGGGCAAAATACATTGCCAAAATGTATTGACTGATTACACTGACATCATTAGACAGAACTCTTCTCAGTATCTACTCAGTATTTTGAGAGACACTTGAAGATCACAGGCAAGATGGATGCCCGAACCAATCGAGGAAGATATGGCCTGATGGACAGAAATGAGGAGGGAGCGGTCATAATCTTCTCTCATACAAAGGCAGGTCAACCGGAACAGAGCTGAACAGATATTCACACGGCACATTTCACTAACTGCTGAAGGATGGCTATGGCATGTCTATCAAATTGTCAAATGATAGCTTCAAAAGTCTAATTTCTCACTGTAAAGTCTCACTGTGACACTGACTCCAGGTTTCAGCTGCCACCTCTTCCTGTGCCAAAGGTCCTTCTTGCGTCAAATCCTTTCTATTGTGTGTTTGCTTATGAAATCCCCGTGCAATTCAGATAAGATGAGATGAGATAGAACTTTTAATTAATCCCAATGGAAATTCTTCAAAAATAAGATCAAAAATAACAACACAAGAATAAAACCGTTAGAATAATACATGTAAAGTGTATTCGCCGAATAGAATAGCAATACATTGATGAAACGTTTAGTGAAAAACTAAGAATATAACTACAATCGAAAAGTTGGCAATGGTATTGAAAAGTAATACCATACATGATGTTGAGAATATTTTGTACAATATTACATGCACATTACAATATTCTCAATTCAACCAGGAAAGCAAGGTTTCCATCATTTGTAAAACACTGTTTAAAATATTCACAATCCATAATTGATGAGGTTCAATGTCCAATAGAATTCAATAGAATACAGATACACGATAGAGCTCACAGTCGCATGCGACGTAGTGATTTAGTGACTTAGTATCTCATAATTATGAGAAAGTAAGTGAATTTTGTGGCCGAATTAGGCTTCTATAACATTGCCCTTCCCGGAGTTTGAGCAAAACTATACAAATAATACAAACGCAAACTATTTCTAAAATCACGTCGAGCGGTGAAGCAACACATCAAAATTGCAATTTTGATGCCCTTGACTTCAACTCAAAAGAAGCCCAGGAGGTAAAAAGAGAATCCTTCCAAGAGGGGAGAGACCAAGTTTTAGTATGAGGTCACTGGTCTGCTAGACCGGTGTAATCACCCAATATGGTAACCCATCTGGTGCACCGTCATCAAAAAACACATTTATTGATCACGGAGAGGACATGAGTCAGGAAGACAGGAAGAACACCGGGAGGAAATAATAAGTCAAGGGTAAAAATAGAAATGATGCACAGCATGCATGCAAGCAAGCCACGCACACACACGCACATACACACAGACACAACTCAAGCTGCACTGCACACCTCATTCGTTCCCATTGGACCTGTCCCCTTGGCCGTGATATCTGCATGACATCTGATTTAAATCGGGCCCAGGGTTTTTTTCTTCTCGATTGACACCGAATCCGATGCCAATGTGCTGAGAACCCATGTCTGTAATCCCGGCACAATCTAACTTCAGGTCAGAGCGTCTGTGTACTTACACAGGCAGAGACAGGTACAATACAAAAAAAACCTGTGCTGTTAATTATGTCACGGCTTCGAAAAAGCGGCTGTAAACCAGGCTGACAGAAGCCAGACGACAACCAACAAGAAACAGACAAACTGGGGCACAAGCGAGGGAACTTTAACACACGGAACCTTGTGACACTGTATATGTGTTAAGCAGTTTGAACTCGTTTTAACCTTGTACCGCCCCTTCCCCTGTAATATACTGTATATCACAGTGTCAGCAGTAGTCACAACACTGTTTATAATGCATTACACAAATCACATTTTCAACCGGCTTTGTATCATTTTAATGTTAGTAGTAAATGCGAATGAACAATGTTTACATTTCCTCCATGTTGCCTACTCCCAGATCTTGTGTCCTTACATGCCATTTTACCCCAGGCACAGGCATTATTCACACTTCCCACACTATCCCAAACACGGATGGATAAAGATAACTTCTAAATTCTCTTTCTCTCTCTCTCTCTCTCTCTCTCTCTCTCTCTCTCTCTTTCCGCCTCCCGGAGACTGGCATGGTCCTCCTTTGCTCCCCTGAATTCTCAATTCTCAATTGCCTGCCTTTCTTTCCCATATTCTTGATTTATTTATTTATTACTTATTACTTGCTGGAAGCCATATAACTTCTGACCCCCGATGGGCCTCATCTGTAAATGTATTTCTATTACCATATTTCAGCAGATCTTGTCTACTTTTCAGTGCCGCTCTCAAATCTGTACACATACTCTGGCTGGGCTGCAAGCCAGAGTGGACCAGCGGTCAGCTGTAAACAGGGACCTCTGCCGTGCTGTAAATGCTGACCCTGTGTGACTACAGCCTCCCCTCCATCCCATCCATTAGTGAATATTGTTTTTTATTATTGTATTTATTATGAAAAATTATTCGATCGATAATTCTGCCAACTCATTCCCTTTGTCTGACCTCAATTTTCTTTGTTTAATAGTTCTATAACCAATGAAGGTCGAAATCCAAATCCTAAACTCCTACTGGGCTGTGACGGGGGTCCGGGGGGGGGGTTCTCATTTGTGGAGACCAACGCTGCTGTGGGTTATGAACCTGGTGAGTGACAGTAGCACAAGCGTTGCTACAGCTACTTTGTCTCCTGTCACGTGCCCAACATGCCTGCAACATCGGATGTGACTAAATGTGATTAGCTGGATGCTATACATCCATACAAGGGCGTACTGTTTTAGTGGGGATGCTAATGTCACTAGTCAATATCAATAAACCAGTAGCCTACCAGAAGCCTACTCTTACAAAGTCCTCTTTACCCCGACACAACTACTCCCCCACCGAAAAGGCAACACTGCCATGGAGCAAGTGTCATGGAGCAGTACAGTAATATTCTTATCCTAGAATACAAATGGTAACTAGTAGAGAGTAGCAGCAACACGTGACGAGCTGCCGTCTCAACCTCTGGCAGGACCGTTCAATCATCTGGAGCAGGCGGAGCCACGTGCGCTAATAGAGAGCCTAAGACACGCCCCTTCCAGTGGGGGGGCCCTTCCTTTATTTCCGGGGAAAATGGCAGTCAACAGCGTGAATTGTGCCATTAATTAATCATAAAATTGGATTAAATATAGCGATTCCACATTCCACGTGTAATTGCAATGAATTATTGAGTGCTTTTGGAATTTGGATTACATTATTCTGAAACATCCACTTTTCAATTTTTACTTTTCAGTTTTTTACTCAGAGCATCTCTCTGATTATAACCTTTTCATATTCCAGAGATTTGCTGAAAATATGTAAATTAGACATAATCTGCAAATAAGGCTTTCACTGTAAGTGGAGCCTGATTAACTCAATTGTCCCCTTGCAGTTGTACATCCTCTTCTATATCTCTCTCACACCCACACACACGCACGCACACAAACACACACACACAGTCTCTCTCTCTCTCACACACACACACACACACACACAGTCTCTCACAGACACACACACACACACGCACGCAGAAACGCGCAGTCTCACACACACAGCCCAAGGAAGTAGCGTATGCGTGGTGACGATGATATATGCGAGTGCACGCCCCGCTGAGCCATTCTACCAGTGATGGCGGCGCGGCTGCCTTGGCGTCGCCACATAGCGACGGCTCTCGCTGTGTGAACAGATGGCAAGGACTTACCCCAGTGAGAGACTTTCCAACAAACAAATGATATCATCCGCCCTCACCACCCCCCCACCACCCCCACAGACACACACTCTCTCTCCTTTACTCAGACAGGCATACATGTCCACATTATAGATACACACAAACAAACACACACACACACACACATTCATGCACACACACGCATGCATACACACACGACACACGACACAGTCAGAAAAAAGCATTCCTTGCCACCTGCAAATCAACCGTGTCCATGTCGGACATCCTCTCCCTACCGTGTGAGCGTGTGTGTTGGAGAACCTTGGAGTCTGATAAATAGCTAGTTTCTCTTTGTGGATGCTGTTCATTGAACTGTGTGAATGATGTAATATAAAAAAATACATACTGTAACTATAAACATGTTTTATTTAATTGTAAATTGTTCTGGGTATGCATTAAATATTAAGCTCAGGAGGTTTTAGTCCAACCAACCGTGAAAAAAATTGATGTCTTTTTTTTTTTCTTCCTCCAGTTATTTTTAGCTAGCCTCGAGACCAAAACACATGGTTGTGTGAGTGGATGTGTCTCTAGCGATTGTCCTCTTCAATTTGCCAATGCTGACCTTTGTTTCCCTGCTGCCCAACGGGGACATGGAACGATTTGAGTGAGTGGGCGGTGATGCTGCTGCTGGTGGTGCTGGTTCTGCTGCACTTGCACTTATTATTATTACATAATTGCAAGTAAATGCATGCTGTATATCTGAGCATGTCATGTATCTTCCTCTGAATTGCATTAGCATGTGTGTGTGTGCTTGGGTATTGTATGAACAAGACTAAAATGAATGTCAGCCATTTTTCCTTTCTGAGACAAACCACAGCCTTGTTTGTGTGCCACTGAGCTTATCAATTGATCCTCCAGTTATTATGCTTCACAAGGGCAGTAGCCAGGTCAAAACATGCTTGGAGCTAGCCAGTTGCTCGGTATTCCTCCTGTCGCTGTTTCTGTCAGCTTTCTGGAGAACCGCTCATCCAAACAACCTCACACACCCGCACGGGTCCTCAGCAATACACCCACCAAACCCCTAATTTGACTTGGTTAATGACGTAAAATCAGGAATTCAATCACATTTAAAATAAACGGTGCGTGCAATATATAAATTAATTCACAACAAAAAGGTCATTCGACTTGAGTCATTGGATCATCGTTAAGTGTTAATTTCCTTCACTAATTGTCTTTGACTCACCAGAGAACAACACATTCCTTCACACACACACACACACACACACACACACACACACACACACTAGGCTATGTAATGAGCCACTGCCAAATTGCAAATGTAGAAGGTCAGCCCATAACATGTGAGTTCCTCTGCCTTTGGCTGGGTGTCACATGCTATCTCCTGTGCCTGTATGTGGACACGCTGCAGAACAGTCCTGTCGGCCACCAATGGCCCTTCTCCGAGCGCTATAGTAGACACACTTTGTTCTGTGACGTGCTCCCTGACAAAAGGCAAAGCAGACAGATGCATGTTATACTAAATATACGTATAACACTTCTGTCCTCATAACTTTAGCCTTTGTAGTAACAGACTTACAATACACAATGAAAAAGCATCACATGGTGATTTGTATTGAGTTTATTACAAAATATGACCAAAGTACAGGGATATATAAATGGCCAACGGCAAGGGCCGCAAATTTCACCCAAGACAGCATTTGAATATAAAACTATAAAACATATTTAAAAGTTAGTTTGTATAGTCTGAACCCCTTCCATCCACACAAACTTGTTCCACTCGTTAGTCAGATTTTTGTACCAAAAAAAACCCCATTTAAATGGAAATATCAATGTCCAGATGGTGCTTTATGGATTCTCCCTTTATCATCATTTCAAACAGGAGATGGGATCATTTGACAGGAATTAACTTGTGGTGAAACCGTCCAAATGCAGTCTTAATGGTCTAAGCGTCGTCTGGCTTGTCTGACGGTGGCCCGCAGGGCTGCAGCATCTTCTCCATCAGATTGAAGCGGACACGTGCCTTGCTCTCGTTCTCTGCGATGGAGAAGTAGTTTAGCAGGTCAAAGTGGCCCATGTAGGAGCAGTAGGAGTCTCTGTGCTGGTTCACCAGCCACTCCCACTTGCTGGTGTCGGCGTGACCAGTCCCGATGTACTTGGACTGCAGGTGCTCCAGCTGACTGTGGATGTTGTAGCGGTCAGTCATTCTCACTGCTTACGAGATCAAACTGTATAGAAGAGAGAGAGAAAAGCAAGGTTGTTGTTGTTGTTGTTTTTTGTCTCCGTGTCACATGAGCCGTGATGAGTTTATTATATTTTTCAATATTCACAAATGAGCACCGTATACCTTTCGGTTGAATTATTTGCAATCAAGGTAACATTTAAAGTATAGAGTAACAAATAGCTCATACCTAAAATTGACTTCAAACAATCATGCAGAAAACAGCAGTGCAACGACTAGAATAGCATGCTAACATTAAGCTAGCATGGACAGCAAACGTATTCTTAGATCCACGCGTGTAGTGAATATAAAGCCTTTCCTAGCGTGGACATTTACGTCACCGTATATTTTAAATAGCAATACAATATACTCACTCAACAGCAAACGTCGATGTTCTAAACAAATCGCAGAGTTTACTATAACAAAACAGCAGCGGTAGACGCACTGTCTCTAGCGAGTGCGACCTTAAAAAGTGGCCGTGTGGAACAAACGCGCGCATCATGTAATGGTTCCGCACCTACCAATAATACAACATAACCGTAAATAAACAAAAAGATGATTCAAAGGGAACACCATATGAATGTCGCTATTTGTTGTTTCAATTTGTTGTTTTTATGCAGTTTTTTCTAAACAACTATAAAGAATGAAAGAAATGAAAGTGTACATTTCAGACACAAAAAAATCCATGTAGCACTATTATAGCAATAATCACCTATACTATAATCTCATTTGCACAGGCAATACAATGCTCTCACAACAGTATTGGGTCTATTATGGGTGCAATGGGAAAACCATAGACATGTAATACTTTCTATTATCTGCTACTTTCTTCCAAATCTCAGAGGAAAATATTGTACTTTTTATGCCACTGCATGTATCTAACAGCTTTAGTTACTCTTTACTTTGCAGATTAAACGTAACAACACTAAAGTTCACATGCCACTCTACACAGTAAGGTATTGCATAAAATATAGCTGCAACATTAAAGCATTTATACATCAATACTAAACCACTTTGGATGCTATGACTTTTGTACAAGTAAAAGTCCTGCATTGAAAATCACTCTTTTACAAAAATAAATGAGTACTGCTTCAACCACTGACTGTCACATTCACAAGTCACTGTGGAATAAAGTGTCTGCACGGCTGAATATGTATTAAAGTCACCTCCATCTGTCAAGAGCCAGGACCCTCAGTGATTCATGAGTGGCCATGAATGTGACTTTGTGGTCTTTAGCGGTCAATTGAATTGTTGTCGAGATGAATGCTAGGTTATCTCCGTAGTTCTGAGCTTTCGCTGTTACACACTAATCACTAATCATCAGCCCTTCCGTCTCCTGCACTCTGTCCACTTGTGGTTGTGTTTAGGGTGTGCTGAACCTTTTTGTGGTTACTTGACTGATTCACCAGCCTCCCTTGCAGTTGTAAGTCGTTTTGGATACACATCTGAATCTAAATGACTAAATATCAACTGAGGTTTTGAATTATTTTGCTGAATCTAGACCGGGCACTCAAACCATTATGGTACACCACAATTTACAAGTCAATTTTATATCGAATTTTATATTGACAATATGGGGAAATGCGCGCAGGACATAGACGTATTGATTGTGACGGGATAAATCACATTGGCAAGTGAGATCAATACTGGCCGTCTGTCAGACCTGACGTACCTGCCAGCAAGACGGGCAGATGTTCTGTGGTGCCTGTGTGCGCTACTGACACATGCATGACTAAACACATGCGCACTCGTGCATGGTTAAACACACTCACGCGCATGTGCACATACACATGCATGCATGCACGCACACACACACACACACACACACAGACCCACCACAGACACAGGTAAGGCCAGGCTACACACTCACTGGATCGACACTGAAACTTGGCAGCGTAAACCCATCACCAGGGTGACAGCGCACTCCTAATGAATGTTAGAATTGCCTCCCAATGACCTTTATAAATCGTATACTTTCCAGGCATCGTTCCTTGTAACCTTTGTTCTTGGATGTTTCGGTATTTTATCTCCATCTGTGCAGCAGGAATAGCTTGAGCATATTTTACACACAGCCGGCATCTTAAATATTTGGACAATTTCGACACATGAAAAGTGATTTAAAGACGGGTGCAAAGCTGCTAGCCAGGGCTGGGTATCAGTGAACACCCAAACACACACACACGCACACACAAAACACACACGCTCATAACACACGTATGCACACACACAAAACACACACACACACACACAAAACACACATACACACACTCTAAACACACAAAACACTCAGACACAGACTCACACATACAGATACACATTGGGATATTTAGCAGAAGTTTAGATTAGATTAGATTAGATTCAACTTTATTGTCATTGCACAGAGTACACATGCACAGAGTACAACGAAATGCAGTTAGCATCCAACCAGAAGTGCAAAGGTAATAGCAAAAGGTGCGACAGTAGAGCAGTTAAATGACTGAATAAATATATATACATGTACACTATACATTGAGTATTGGCAGTATAGGCAGAGATATACATTGGGGTATGTACAGTATGGGCAGATGTATACTCAGTGGTGCTTGTACACTGGGGTGTACAGCAGGGTATATACAGTGAGGGAGCAGTGCAAGTGTGTGAATGTGCGGAAACCTTAGCAGAAGAAATTGTCCGAAGAAACATGAAAATCAAGTTATTTTCTAATCACATTAGTTATTTGATTTAGTTACAAATTCTAATGATTGCTTTTCTTCCAGAATTTCCCTGAAGAGGCCTATAGAGAGAGAAAGACATCTGCGTACACAACTAACTCCATCCGGCAGATCTCCCCCAAGATGCCGTAGAGGACGTCCTTTGTAATATTTACTCGTCAACACGTTTGGAGCATAATAAGTTACCATGTTTACATAACCAACACATATAGAGGAGAGAAGTTGATCAGATTGATGTTTTTATTCATTTTGTTACATCGCAACAGTCAGTGAGTAACTGTGAGTGGGAAAATGCCATGCATACATTGGTCACTTTAGGATCGGATTACATCACATGAATGCAGCTGAGCGTCGACCACATCACCAGATGTTGACGTATTCTCATAAGCCGGTGTCTGTACAAATGTTATGTTCACGCTAATGTAAAAAAAGATTTGTACATTTAGAATACTTTAATATGAAATGATCAAAACATGGTTCAGGGACATTCGCTTGTCTTCATTTCATGTGCTGCTTGCACAGCAACTTTACCGCCTGGCACTCGTCATCATTTGTATTACGGAGGATAACAAAGTAGATTAAATATGGCTGACTTAAATAGACAGACAATGCATTCAGTCAACACGTTATCTTTCGTTTTGTAATAGAAACAATCTACTTTTCATTCAATGAGATATTTAATGAGCCAAATTAAAGGGGACATATTATGCCACCAGGTGTGAGTGTGATTAGCCATAGCAAGCCGTTTCGCAATTGCCATGTGACTACCGTCTAGTGGCACAATGTCACAATGTGATGTCACTAAACGGTAGTCACATGGTAATTGTGAAACGGCTTGCAATGGCTAGTTACACTCACACCTGGTGGCATAATATGTCCCCTTGAATTTTCATGAACTGATTCACAATCCCAAAGAAAGATAACAGCCATATGCAGAAGCAAGATGCACCACAATGATACCATAATATGTAATATTTTAACATCTTTACAAATACATATACTAAAGCAAGTACACAATATATAAAAAAAGCACAAAAGTACACAGTTAATCGAGTAGAACTACAATACAGGCCTTTGACGTATACACCGTATAGCACAACATGTCGTACTGCAGAGGCAGGTTCAACAGTAAAGACACAATCTTGAATGCTCTGTTTACTTTTTTATACTTTGCAATCATACATGTATATAATAATAATATAATTATAGAATCAAACAGCAACTACTAAATGATATGGTTCCCCTCAATTCACCCAATGGCTAGTTTGGCAATAGCATCCTCTGACATATACACTGCAAAACACAAGAGGCACGTATCAGTTCAAGCTATAGTCTGTGCAATGTTCAAAGAAGCGTGAATAAAAGCTCAATAATCCTGATGATTACCATATGGTACTTTCACTGAAGGAAGAAAATAATAATAATAATAATAATAATAATAATAATTACGATAGTAATAGTAATAAATTATATAATGCCATTTTCATTTAGCCTTTTTTTATTATAAAAAAACCCCATCATTTAAATTTCAATGAGAATGGTTTTGAGTACCCTCGGAGCGCACTGTGGGTTGTGATTGTACCAACCCACTCCCTGACAATCATACAATCGCGTTAACTTGTAAATGGTGATTGAAATTCAAACATTTGTTGAAAATTGAAAGCTCGGTTCGAGTGAACGTAGTCTGCAGTAAACGTTGACGACGAAAGATACACTTATGTAAGCTGTCACCCATCTATAAGGGACATGACATAACAAGCTTTGCGCTTCTGAACATCCACATATACATATACACATACATCCCCTTCCATTTGGGTCTGGATGGTGACTCCACAGGCGTGTTAATGTCAGAAGTGTGTGAAGTGAAAGTGTGACAGCAATCCACCCAAGAG
>OMOU01037020.1:8091-23091 GCA_900312585.1 Malacocephalus occidentalis
TTTGTGTAACTCCATCCAACTCTCTTCCTGAACTCTCATCCTGAACTCTCCCCCTGAACTCTCCTCCTGAACTCTCCTTCTGAACCCTCCCCCTGAACTCTCCTCCTGAACTCTCCCCCTGAACTCTCCTCCTGAACTCTCCTCCTGAACTCTCCTCCTGAACTCTCCCCCTGAACTATCCTCCTGAACCATATACCCACACCCAGAGTATCTCTCCATCTGTCAATCTAAATGTTGGTCAAACGTTAGACACTCTCCCAGACACTGAAAGAGCTGGAGTGACAGTTGTGTTGTGTATGGAATCCTGCGCAGTGCGGCATAATGACAGTGGAATACTCACAAGACAGTCAGATAACCTTGCATGTGTATTGGCACAGGGCACAGTGTAGCAGATTTGCACAGGAGAGACGGACCAGTGGATCACTCAGTAGTCAACATGACACTTGCTGTGGCGATGAATGTCTAACCAGGCATTCTCCTGCAAATATCACAGAGTTCAGGTCAGCAGCGAATGAACAGCCTCCATTGCTATTGATTAAGTTAAATATCAATACAAACCAATTTGTCATTGACTTGCAGTTGCTATAGCATTTCATCAGTGTGGTACATTTGATTTTGATGAGAATGACATGCTCCTACTTATTTCTGTGTGTGTCTGTGTGAATGTGTGAATGTGTGAGTGAGTGAGTGTGTGTGTGTGTGGAGAGGGTGTGTAAAAGGTATGAGGTTTGAGTCTTGAGGTGTATTCAGTTGTGCAAACATTGTATACAGCATCCTATATGCTAATAGTCTGCACTGTGCAAGATATCCCAGCTCACAGTCGGACGGCGTGCTCATGTGTTCAAACAAAATGTATAATATGCACAGGCAAGCAGATGCAAACACCATACATACATACATGCATGCATGCATTGTGGCCATGTATTAGCCTGTACACACACACACACACACACACACTCACTCACACTCACACTCACAGCATAGAGAGACACAGCATAGAGAGTGTGTGTGAACTCCCGAGGTGTGTGCTGGGATGTGGGGATGTGGGGAGTGGCAGACGGTGTTGTCTCCATGCTGCTGTTTCAGGACCCCACAGAGCAGGCTCACCACCATACTAGAATATTAGATATATATAATTCACGCCGGAGACAAAAACAAACTTGGCAACTTAGTTGAAATGATTCAAATGAACAGTATGCATTTTCCTTTCTATTTTTTATGCCTGGCCCCCTGTGGAGCACAGAGTCAGAAACAAAAAGCTCTTACCTGTCAGTCATTCTGCACACCACCCACCACTCCAGCTCATTGTGATGGTTTTTAAACCTCATACAAAATCACAGACTTTAGGTTAAATATACTAATACATAAAGAAGGAAGGTTGTTTTCTCTTTATGATTCAACCCTGGTTAAAGGTGCTATATGTAGCATTGACCCCTAGTGTTTAAAATGGGTACTGCAGTTCAAATTCACAATATTGGAGAGAGTTGTCTCCAACCGGCCCCCGCCTCCCCAGACTCGACGCTCAGATTGTGGATGCTGAATGAATAGGAGAGCAAGTCGAGCCCAGCGCTACATTATATGTCAGATATCTTCCTCCAACTTGAAGTCCTCATCATCGGCCTGAGAGTACTGCTGACAAACTACAGCAGTGTATTGGTCTGTCAGCTACAAATATTAAGATGAAGTGAAAGGTGCTTCATCAATAAAATGACTTACTTACTTATATGAGCACAACTATTCTATTGTGTCAATAACAAGTGACTCCGACACTGTAAGTTGATCAGCAAGTACTAGAGGTCTCGATATTGTCCCTGGGGGACGTCCGAGCCGAGACACCACCACGCCCGATCAACAGTGGGTAAGGTCGGCACGATGACTACGTTCAATGTCTCACCACCAGAAGAACTGTCGGGGTTGACCTGAAAAAGTCTTGTTTCCCTGTGTGCGTCGCGTTGGATAGCTGGCGGTTCAGTTTAGCGTCCATGTGCCCGTCCTCTTCTCGATGTACCCTACATAATACACTGTGATCCGTTAGTGGAGACACCAATATCTTGCTAGCTCTTACAATGTCAAAAAACCAAGAGCTCCATCTTCAACAATTTGGTAATGGCTCCTCTCCTGTGTATGCGTAGCTATATAAATAATCCCAAACTCCAATTCTTATGTCAAAACGGGAAGTAATGTTGAACTGCACCGGCAATTCAACGTGTGTTCCACTGTTGGGGGCTGCTGCTGAAAAGTGACTTCCTCTCACTTACTGGCAACCTACACACCGAGCATCTCCAAATGCCCACCGAGACGCACCCACCTCCTGATGATATCCCCCTCATCCGTCAACTGCCGTTCACGACACTACTTTACACATGATTAAAAGCCAAACTTCATTATCACTGAATCAGCTATTAATCAACATTTCCGTTTTGGACACCAACTTTCTCCAAAAGAGTGATCAAGACTACTTTTAGATATCAAACCCGAAAGCAACCTAACAACCGTCGCCAAGACCTCATTGATGTATTAAAAAATGCTGCATGCATTCCTATTCATGATATTAGCCTACCAGTAAGATCTTCTGTTTCCTTCCAATTTTTCTCTTCAACTTGCTTCTATGGGCAGAACACTGACATAGCCATGCGTGTGATGTCACACCACACATGTATAAAAGATGGCTGTGCCCTACTAGCGAAAATGTATTTCCATCTAGTTGTAGCACGTCAAGTTTGCAGTGCTATAATCTCAGGTAGAAAGCAAACCAATAACAGTAATATTATAGAGCAGTCCATCTCCCCTTTAATGTTAGCTGGATGCATGACTGGCTTTGTTTAGGTCCACACAGATATAAACACTAAGCTGATATGCTTAGCTCCCAACTATATTCGTAGGTCGGGTAGAATCTCTTCCAATTGCAGGTGATCCAGTTAATGTGCTCCATGGCTGTGGTGCCCATAGCAACACGTGGTGTTTGTGTGCTAATTTCTTTTGTATCTGGCAACCCGGCAAACTCAGAGAACAACTGAAACAATCCGAGATGTAACTGCACAAAATACTGGCTATTGTTGCCAGTATTTGCCAGTATTGGCTATTGTTGCTGTCTCTAATAACATATCGTGGTTATTTGATGATTAAGTCCAGTCAGTTTGTTATATATAGCACCCATAAAGGCACTATAAACATCAGAGCTGCAGTGTCTTTGAAACAACGACCTCAATGTTACATTGGATTGATACACTGAGGAGAAGAGCTGCTGACTTTCTCATATTCTGCAGAAAATGCAAATAATGGAGGTTGAGATAAGGTTTTTCATTATCTATATATTTCTCCTTTGGTCAAATTGTATGTTCAAAATTACTCAAATATTACCCACATACACATAGGCTAAGCAGTAAATGGGTGATTTTGGTACTAATTCAATGTACTGCTCCTACTGAACAATGCTGGGATTTGCTATTAGTAAAGCATGGAAGTAATGACATTTGAATGAATGAGCCAGGTGACCAACAATGAGAGTCAGCAGGTTTTAATACGGCCCATCGCTGCACAGAAGCGCCTCTATTTTAAAACAGGTTTTCCTCCAAGATGGTCATTTGAATGATCATTTTAAACGTGTCTAAAACAAGAACAGTAATACATTCATGTCACAATAGCAGAAGGTTAAAGGGGCAGTGAACTCAAAATAACTTGTATTGTTGACGTGGTAGTCTTATATGATCGTCAACATTGTCATCTATGCCATTTTGTTACTGTTACTAAACTAACACGATACTAATGCAGGTGGCCCAATGGAGGCGCTGAACATGGCCCTGACTTCCTGCACAAGATGCTTCCAGAGGTGAGTGTTAAAGACCCCAAGGACGGGGTCTCCACCAGATGCTCCACCTCCCACACCAGCTACTTCCCCGCCAGGGAGGTGACGTCCCTAGAACCAGACGGCGATGCCGGGGATCCACGCGCTCAGGAACCCACCTTTGCCTCCCACCTGGTTGGCACCCACCCAACCCAAATGGTTGGGTGGGTGACCATCCTTGCAGATGGTGCAAGGATCCTTGCAGATGGTGGGCCCACAGGGAGGTGGCTCCTCGCCATGTTTTCGAGCCCCAGAAGGGGCCCCGGTTTCCCTTGTCCGGGTGTTTTTCTGTTTTTTGGATGCCTTTTCATAATCGGATCTTTGAATCGCTCTTGGTCTGACCCCTCCCCTGGGACCACTTTGAGAGGCCTTCCTCAAACTCAAAATAAAATAATTGAATTGAATGGTGAAAGCTGAAATAGGGGCTTTACTAACACTTATTAATATTGATGTGTGTGTGTGTGTGTGTGCGTGTATGTGCTTTACTGGAAGGAGGTCTTCCATACCAAATGAGGGATTTAAAACATACTTTCCAATATATCTATATACATGTATATAGATATATTGTATATGTGTATACATAATATATATAGTATATGTAGAGAAAGGAATATATAAAGAGGGAAAAAGAGCGAGAGAGCTGTGACTCATGTCTGCTACATTCGGGTCACATGAGCGACCCGGGCCCAGATCAGAGTGCACTTGACCCCAGTGAAGTCCAATTAGTTTGAGTCATGTGAACACTGAGTCCCCAGTCCACTTGAACCAGGACTGGATCCTCAAGTATAGTCCATGTGTACCAAAACACAGAGGTGCACTGCTGTTCTGCAGAGCTGCATATGCCTGCAGATCGTGCCAATCTCTATAAACTGCACGGCCATGGATGATAAGGAAGGCAAGGAACATCAATAGTAGCAGGCAATTAGCGATAGTGCAAAGGTCCACTCTATTGTATGGGCTTGGGAGCTTTTCTACACTGGAGTGACACAATAAACAAAAGTTGTGTAGTGGAAGTCATCCTTGTCAGATCAACTACCTACTATACCTACTATACCCACTGTATGGACTGTACAGACAAGCGTAATGGAGTACAGAGCAACATTATTGTGAACGCTGAGTGGTGGGGAGTGGAGAGGTACGAAGCAATCGTACCTCATATGGAAACCCCCTGAGAGTTAACGTCAGGGTGCTGGCAACGCCATAGTGGATTTGACAGGTCTTTTTCACCATGGCTTCCTAACAATGAGCAACAGTACATTTTCTGGCACAAAGCTCAGCCACCCCTGAACACTCAGCTTCATTTGATAAATAATTGGAGTGAATGGTTTTGGGTGGCTTTTTTAATGGTTTTTTTTTTAACAAATACTCATTTAATTTAGTCCAAAACATACATATTATGCCAGATTCTCAAATGTACAGAGTTTTACAGTTGAGGAGATACTCAATGGCATGTTTTGTTTTGTTTAATGAATCTTCTTTCTCAGATTGCCACTGCCTGCTGTGTTAAAGACTTCATCTCCAGCTGAATGACAGCAAAATCAGCCCTGGAGCCGGGATGCTACGGCAAGCTACTGCCCCACAGCCAAGCATCTCATCTCCAAACACTTGGTCCTCCTTCATAGTGTGGGTAAGGAGTGATTCCATTCCATCTTTACCTCCCCCCACCTGCCTCTCTCTCTCCCCCTCTCTCTCTCTTCCATCCCGTCTCCCTCTCTCTCTAACTAAATATCCTAAACCCACAGACACACAACTCATTCCGTTGCCCATTTCCATGGCGATCTTGCGGTTCTCTGCTGATGTCAGTCAGAAATACAATTCTGCTCACCACAAATCATGCATTCTCCATAATCCCTCACACACCTGGGAGTTTGGTCCCCACTATTATGCATTCCATTTCCACAAATTGGCCCATTGGCATTTTCCACATTTTGTGAGTATGACAGAGACAGGGACCCTGCAATTTGATATTGCTTGACTGAAACCCCTCGACTGAATTGCTTTGAGCTAAATGTATCTATGAGCATATTTCAATGTGTTGCTGTTGCTAATCGGTCGACTTTAGCTATGGGATGTATCTGTAATGGAATGGATATAATAACCATATATTAACCACATCAGTGGTAGAAATGTGTCTATCTACTATTCTTGCATCTTTTTTACAGTAGTTAAACTATCCAGTGAATTCATTTTGGAAAACATGTTGTGTCTTAATAGCAGTAGACATTTTCATGCAATTCTAAAAATGGTTAAAGTTGACCGTGGGCAGCAGAGGCTCAAGAGCTTCAGTGGTTGTCTAGCAACTGGCTGGTTGCTTATCTAATCCCGGAGTATCGGGGGGCCCCTGAGCAAGACCTGACTGACCCCCAACTGCTCCTGACAAGCTGCTTGTTGCCTTGCATGGTTCACACCACGACCGGTGGGTGTGTGAGTGAATGTCAGGCAATATAATGCTTTGGATATAAAATGCAATCGATTTGCCAAAGTGGCAGTGGACCCAAAATTGTGGATTTGTAAAATATAAACATGTAATCTTGTCTTTGATAAACATGAATAAAGCAATATATGCCAAGGTTTGTCAAGGTGACTGAAAGTGATGTTTTGGTCAGTTTGGCCAACCAGTTTGTGAATGTTGTACTCGGCTCCGAGGTCAGATCTTATTGTACAGTTATAAGTACAAGTAAGTAATCATAATTATCATCTTCCGAGTGGGAGAAAGCGTTCACATCACCGTCTGAGTTATATTCTAGTCTTTGAGTTCTTTCAGACATATTCGGTACCTCCGACTTGAACTTATTGATGACGATGAAGTAATAATTACTCAGAGGTTGCAAATATCTTGTTAGGTTATCGTTATATAAATCTATTATCAACATTTTATTAACAAAACTCAAATACCCACCCAAAAAGATAATTTCAATGAGAACAAATGACAATGTTATGACATTTAAATGAAATGTCCTGCCTGTCCCCGACTTGCCCGCCTCGTCTAAACCCCTGATGCCTTCTGTCCCCGACCACGGATCCTGCCATCGCACTTCCTGCTTCCTCTCCGCCCAGCTGACTGCCCACTCTGGACCCACTCCCTCAACTACGACGCCTTCTGCCTCTTCCCCCCGCTGCCCCCCGCTGCCCCTTACCGAGGATTGTTTGGGTGTGTGTGAGTTCCACCATCCTGCCACACTCACTTGCTCACCTATCCGACACAACCTGTTCAAGTCCCGTGGATTCCCCAAAGCCTCGTATCCCTCGTCTCCGTGTCCCCGTGTCCCCTCGTCCCCTCGTCCCCGTGTCCCCGGCCATGGGACTATACTATCCTGCTGTGTCTTGTGATACCCTGTACCGTGCACCAATAACTTTTATTAAAGGTAATTTCAAGCATCTCCTGTGGTTGTGCTGCCATTGGGTTCTCCTTGGCTGGTTTCCGGGACGCTTTTTCAATCAGGCTCTATTCCACCCCTTAACGCTTCCTGTGAGTCTCTGTTTCAGACGCTGCTGCTGCTGCGACGCTGGTGACGCTGCATCCGGATCATTGGATTGGTTTGTTTGGTTAGGTTATACACTACTTTCTCTGCAACAAACACAGTAAGCATGGATTCCTGTTGTTCGTTGTGCGTTTCCGTTGTAGATAAGATAGCTCTCCTAGAGAGACGTATCTGTCAGCTAGAGGAGGAAAAGTCAGCGCCCATAGAAAAGACGGATACACCCGAGAAAGTAGCGAGGAGGCCTGTCAGGCGGCCTCATAGCGTTAGCGTTAGCGATAGCTTAGCTCAGGGTACCCTGTCGGCAGCCTCACTTGCGAAGGCAGGCAATCCTCCTCGTAAGTCGGGTTTTGGGGGGAGGTCGCTAGTCATAGGCAACTCTGTTACGCAGAAAGTCAGACTACACGTGCCAGCTAACGTTATTTGCATACCAGGGGCCAGGGCTCCCGACATAGAGGCTAATCTTAGGTTGCTGGAATGTGGTAAGGACACATACGGAACTAGATTAGACACACCCAACACCAACACTAGTTTTAGAACATTGGAATTCATGTCGGCACAAACAATGTTTGGATGAGGCAATCCAAAGTCACAAAAAGCAACATAGTTAGGCTATGTAACTTTGCAAGAAAGATGTGTCGGCATCGATGAATTCTCTCTGGCCCTGTGACCTGCCAGGGGTAATGATGAGCACTATAGTAGGTTAACGTCCCTAAATCGTTGGCTGGTTCGCTATAGTCTAGAGCAGGGCTTAGGTTTTATGGACGTGCTGGTGAGAGGCGGCCTTCACCCTACTGGGTTAGGCGCCTCAATTTTATCGGCAAAGTTGCCTTAGCCAGGCGTGACTCATTCACCGACAGCACTGCTGGGTTGCTGGTGATTAGCGAGCTCGCTAGCAACACTATAGCCAGCATTGCAGAGTCTAGAATACGGAGTGGGTTAACTAAGCTAGTTAGCCTGGATGATGTAGCATGTAATGCAGACACTGTGGCACATCCTAGCTCAGGCCACAGCAGCGACTGTCAACTGGAGGTTTATAATTCATCTACTGCCATTCGCGTTGTATCGCTGTGTAAAGCCCGCATGCGAAGGCAACCACAACACAGTGAGAATTTAATTGTTATTTCTACAATTTCCTCCTCCTCAGAGCTGAGCAGTAACCTAACTCCCTCTGATTCTTATAATAAGTTGGAGGAGATCAAAATCGGATTCATGAATATCAGATCCCTTTCAACTAAAGCACCCCTGGTTCAGGATGTAATTGTTGATCATAGGATAGATTTCATGGGCCTGTGACATCTGGTTAAAACCAGATGTCTACCTGCCCCTTAATGAAGCTACTCCACCTAACTATGTGAATTCACAACTATCCCATGAATCTATGAAAGGTGGTGGAGTGTCTCAAAGCTGGTCCTAAGACCAAAGACTAGTTAATTTTTTTCATCTTTGAGGTGCTTGCTTTCAGCTCCTCAGTTCGCATTAAACAGAGATATCATGGCATTGCAGATTCCTTTTTCTTGGCTATAGTCTATCGCCCTCTGGGCCCCTATTCAATTTTCGTGGATGAGTTCTCCGAGTTCGTGGCTGATATTGTAACCTACTCTGACAATGATTTGCTTATGGGGGATTTTAACATCCATGTGAATACCTCATCTGACTCTCTTGCCTTTCTGTCTATTATTGACACATTTGGCTTCGAACAGCATGTTCAGCAGCCTACTCACACTGGTGGAAACACATTGGACCTAGTCATGTCCCGTGGAGTTGAAATCACAGATTTATGACTTGAAATCACAGATTTATGACTTGAAATCACAGATTTATGACTTGAAATCACAGATTTATGTGTCTCTCATTATACCTCGGCTCTCTCCAATCACTGTCTGCTCACGTTTCAGGTGGTGGTATCTTGCCCGAGGGACGACCGCCAAGCTACATATAGCTGCCATCGTATCACACCTGCAACCACCACAGCCATGGCAGATATGTTACCCCTGTTACTTGCTCCTCTGGCTGATTTCAGGGGATCTGTGGATAGCCTCACTGATGGGTTTAACACCGCCCTATCTGCAGCAATCGATTCTGCTGCCCCTCTTGTAGTTAAAAAGAGAAAAGGGAAACGACCAGTGCCTTCGTTCAATGAAGACACTTGCACCCTTAAAAAAGACTGCAGAAAACTTGAACGCAAATGGCACTCAAGTAAACTTGAAATCTTCTATCGCGCATGGCATGATAGCCTGCTTATCTACAAAACTGCATTAACTAACTCCAGAAAGGCCTATTTCTCTAATATCATAATATCATCTAATATCATCAACAAGTTCCTCTTTGCCACTGTGAAAGAGCTGACACAAAAACAACCTCACAAAATGAACTCCTCCCTCACTGCAAGTAATTTCCTGGAGTTCTTAGATAGAATCAATTAGAAAAGTCATCGATGCCTCCTCTACCGATCATTATGATCACTTGATGGGTCTAGCACCACGTATCCTACTACATTTCAGCAGTTCAGCATAATCTCACTGGCTGAGCTTAATAAGCTAATACAGGCTTCTAAACTGAATACCTGTCCCTACCAACGTCTTAAAAGAGCTCTTCCCAATGGTTGGAACGGCCATGCTCAATATCACGAACCTGTTGCTGTCTACTGGAAAAGTTACCCCTAGTGTGTGCTGTAAGAAAACCTCTACTCAAGAAGCCTGCCCTAAACCCCTGAAGCTCTTAGCAGCTACTGGCCCATATCTAATCTTACTTTCCTTTCTAAAGTACTGGAAAGAATTGTAGCTAGCCAAATCATCAATCACATAATGGTAAATAATGTATTTGAATCCTTTCAGTCTGGGTTCAGGACCCTACACTCCACTGAAACTGCTGTGACCAGAGTGGTGAACAACCTCCTCCTTACCATGGACAGCAACGTAAGTTCCATGCTGGTGTTGCTTGACCTTAGCGCCGCTTTTGACGACCATAGCGTCCTCCTGTATCGTCTCGAACACTATGTTGGCATCAAAGGCACTGCTCTCCCGCTGGCTTAGATCCTACCTTACAATTTGTTGTCTGTAACGACTCAAAATCAAAGTATTGCAACCTAAGCTTTGGTGTTCCCCAAGGGTCCGTCCTTGGTCCACTGCTCTTTGCAATTTACATTCTCCCTCTCTGCAATATTATCCTATGGAATTAACTTTCAATGCTATGCCGACGACACCCAAATCTATATTCCGATTGGATCAAAGGACTCCCCTGAGATCCAGAAGCTCGAATCCTGCCTGACTGAAATACAAAAATGGATGTCCCAAAACTATCTGCAATTAAATACGGGTAAAACCGAGATGATGATCATCGGCCCGAAACATAAACAACCACAACTTGAAAATGTCTCACTGTGCTGATCTACTGTTTCCCAAAGCCCTTGTGTCAAGAATGTAGGTGTCCTTTTAGACCCTATGCTTTCTTTTCATCAGCATGTGAAAGGTATTGCCAGAATAGCATTCTTCCAACTTAGGAATATTGCTAAGATTCAACCAATGTTATCAGCTGTGGATGCGGAGACACTCATCCATGCATTTATATTGTGACGACCGGAGGATAGATTGCGTTCATGGTGGGCGGTCTATCTGACAGGCGCAAGGGATTGTGAGACATTGTGTTGTTGAGTTTGAGTTGTCGTTTTTTGATTTGGTCGAAATGTTGTGTTTGTGTTTTCAGTCACGTGGTTGTGTTCTGTGTTTGTGTCCTCACCATGGATGGGATTTCTGTTGGAGGTGGCACCCATGGTGAGGACACTGTTGTCATCGGTGACCTACGTTTGGAAACGGGCTGTTGGCACGCTCACTTTATGGTTCGGTGACAATAAACAACAATTCCTGTAGTCGTGCAGTGTATGGGGCACAGAATAGTTTGAAACCAAGATCCCGTGACTCGCAATTAATTCCGTTGACCAAGCTCACCACAGTATCATCCAGACTGGATTACTGCAATGCACTGTTCTCTGGCTTACCGAACTCCACTACGAAAAGCCTCCAGCTTGTTCAGAATGCTGCTGCTAGACTTCTAACGAGAACTAGGAATTTTGACTACATTACTCCTATTCTCGTTTCCCTCCACTGGCTCCCAATAACCGCCAGATCAGACTTTAAGGTGCTGCGTCTTACCAACCCTGTATGGGTCCGCACCATCGTACCTAAGGGACCTTATTGTTCCCAATTGTCCTTCTCAGCTGCTCCAGTCCTCAGGGGCTGGCCTTCTATCAATTCCAAAAGTTAATAAAAAATCAGTAGGAAACAGGGAATTTGTGTATCGAGCGCCCTATCTGTGGAACAGTCTGCCACCTGTAATCAGGGAGGTGGACTCTGCTGATATATTTAAGGCCAGACTTAAATAATAAACCCACCTATTTTCCCTCGCTTTTGGCTGCTAGGAGTGCCCCTCAGCTCCAATTACAGCTAAATCATTCACGCTGTCAGCGCTAGTCTACCCCGACTGCCGATAGGTATTAGGGTAAAGGTTGCCTTTACCTCCCCATGCTCCATCTAACCATCATGTCTCCCATCTCATAGGGTGCTGCTGTGACCGTGACTGGACTCCTGGCCACCCCACCTGACGGCTACCAGCTTGCTCTCCAGCCAGCATCATCCCAAAAATTACTATGTGCATTGCTATGTGTACTGTGTTACTTAAAACTGTTATGCTTTGCTACCCCCTCTTTTTTTCTTATGCCCGTTTGACACCCATTGACTCCGAACCGTCCCTGGAAGGAGGGATCCCCCACTCTGCGTTCCTTCTCGAGATTTCTTCCTTGTTAATTAAAGGAGTCATATTTTGCCCTTAGGGAGGCTTGTCATCATGATTCTTTGGCTGATGTGGCCTGTAAAGCCCTTTGAGACTGTAACTGTGATTAAGGGCTATAGAAATAAAATTGACTTGACTTGACTTGAAAACACACCCACTACATCCTGTTGCAATAGATTTATGTGAATGTAAATTAAAATTGTGAAGGCATTCAAGACTCAAAGAGCAATCGTTCATAATACAGCCATTATGATATTTCTACTCATATTTCTCTCTACATTCCATCCCCCCGCGATGTTTAAAGGGCATGCCTGCTTCAAGGCCAAACATCTGAATTGACATGCCTGGTAATACCAACATTAATAACACACGTCATTGTCTACATCTAAAAAACTGTGTGGCTTGTACCAAAACAACACATACCCTGTTCATTTGATATTGTTGATATTGTTTGGTAACTATTTCAGAAAGATCAAACTTTTTATAGAAATTGATGACCACAAGCAGGCTTACGGGACTTGTTTTCCACTGGAGTTTGGGAAACATCGGGATTTGGTGCAGAATCAGCACATCACAAACGGTCCAATCCGAAAATAACCCATGCTTGTATTTGCTAAATCTGCGTGTGCTAGCTTAGCGGTGTGCTAGCTGTGTGCTAGCTGTGTGCTAGCTGTGTGCTAGCTGTGTGCTAGCTGTGTGCTAGCTGTGTGCTAGCTGTGTGCTAGCTGTGTGCTAGCTGTGTGCTAGCTGTGTGCTAGCTGTGTGCTAGCTGTGTGCTAGCTGTGTGCTAGCTGTGTGCTAGCTGTGTGCTAGCTGTGTGCATGGTGCTTAATGCAGCCCGGAGCTTTCAGTTTTAAATCACATCCTCCCATCTGCAGCTTTTTTGTGTCGTTTAGAGGAAGGATGGATGACACACTGTTATTAGAGAGTGAACAGGAATGCCAGAATGTATTTTTAGGAAATACAAAGCAAAATGCGTATACGTGTGTGCAAGTATCCATACATTCATATGTGCGTGTGTGTGTGCAACGTCTCCAAGGTTCATACGCCCTGTGCATATGAGTGCAAATGTGCAATATTACTTGTTACTCTGTTGCAATGGTTCCATGTCTGCAATATGCAACAAAGATGGAAGGGGGACTTGAAGGCTTGTGGAGAAGATATACCCACCCCCCAAAACACCCCTTTCAAAACAGTGAATCAAGACGTTAATAGTTAATAGTAGTTAACAGTTGTGATTAAGTGAATTAAGAGACAAAAATATCAAACATACAACATATACAGTACCATATTAAAGAAACCCTCCGGACTCTTTCGCCAGCTCAGCACGGCCTGATCATAAACCCAGCAAAGTGCCACTTCGGCCGGACCACCATCGAGTGTCTTGGCCGAGGATGGGGCAGGTCCAGTCCCGTCGGAGGTGGACGCCGTCGGGACTTTCTCAAGACTTTCCCTGGAGGAGGATTGTCTTTGATCATTACTATTTAGAACCTAATAACAGGGAGACCTAATAACAGAGAGACAGAGAGAACGTGGGAAATCTGAGAGTTGGAATGCTGGAAGAATCTGTTGGACGACATCGAGCGTAGCTTAGTGTTATCTAAAATATTTGGCTGATTTCGACACTGAGATTCAGAGCAAAACATCTCCAGCAAAAGTTTCCGTAATGTTGTCAAAACATGTACAACAATTTCAGCCTGTCAGTACTTTTAGAGGATGTACATTGATGAGCATTATTGCCTGCCTCAAAGGCATACAATCCAGATGTGTTAATTCACGCTTCATACTGGACCAAATAAAAAAACATCACTTAGAGTCCAAATAATTGGGAAATAGGGTACAGGTTGAAAGGTCTAACCCCAGTCCACGAGGACGATGTAATCACATATATATTGACAAGCTGATGAACATGAACCACAGCCTGATTCTCCATGATGGCAGCTGACTAAGAAACATTGACAAAGAGGGGAGCTGTGAGTGACTTTTACCCTGCAGCTGGTGTTTCAAAATGCCGTCTGTAACATGCTCTCTGCACCGTGAACTGAACTAATCTACGATATATTGGGAACTAGGGCATTATTAAGGCAATTAATCAAAAATAATATAGTCCTAAGCACAAGCAACCCCATCGGTAAGCTATACCGACACTCATCCATAATGATGGGCTCAATTCTTTCTACCTTGTATATAGAATTCTATTGAAGTCTGCATATCAACAGAAGCGTTCAAGGATTATGGCCAAACATGATCAGACAAAAAGAATACATTGACGTGGTTATTTATACACAGCTCTGCTCTGCGGGATGCAACGTCGTTTTGTTGCCATGCCGATGTCTGTCAATGAGGCCAGCGCTTTGCATCATGTCGGAGCGGATGAAAGTGCTTCTGACAGCACAGATAGCCCACTGTATTCCTAAAAGCATTTTCTGGAGGGGCAGAATGGTGTTCAACTCCACTGGGAATCGGTAATTGCTTGTCATGTCAGGGATGTGATCTGGGGGAAATTCAAATACAGCATAAAACATGTAAAACAGGGTTTTGTGATTTTATTGTCCTTTTTTTTCGACTCTGGGATGTGGAAAGTTTAATGTTAAAATCATGCAATTGTTTTTACTGATGATGAAAGTTATTTTCGATGTCAGGATGAAATAAATAATTTCTGTTTATGTTCTAAACCTAGAAGATGCAACTTCTAGGTTTGTTAAATGTATAAGTAAGGTTTGCACATTTTAGTTTTGAGTTCAAAGCTTCAAGCCTTCAAAGCTTTCCAGAAAATCTGCATTCCTTTCTAGAATGGTAGACGGATCATTATTATTCTGAGTCACACACATTTGCGGGTCCTGAAACATGTTCTACGGTGATGCACCCACCCCACCACATGACAGCAAT
>OMOU01037020.1:24375-34684 GCA_900312585.1 Malacocephalus occidentalis
CACCAGGGAAATATATTGCTAAGTGTCACAGAATGTGCCGGAATATGACATGTAGTGGAGAGAGAGAGAGAGAGAGAGAGAGAGAGAGAGAGAGAGAGAGAGAGAGAGAGAGAGAGAGAGAGAGAGAGAGAGAGAGAGAGAGAGAGAGAGAGAGAGAGAGAGAGAGAGGGAGAAAGAGAGAGAGAGAGAGAAAGAGAGAGACAGAGACAGAGACAGAGACAGAGACAGAGAGACAGAGAGAGAGGGTGAGCGCGAGAGACAAAGAGAGCGAGAGACAGAGACAGAGAGATAGAGAGAGAGAGCTAGAGAGAGAGAGAGAAAGAGAGAGAGAGAAAGAACAAGGCACAGCAGCATATCATCGAGATTCAAGGCAATCGGCTTTTGTTTGCGGTTCATAAACCTGTCTGATGTTGACAGAGATGGCGGTGAAAATTGGAGTATAAAGGAAAATAATGGAGAGCTGTTGTCTCTGGTGGAGGAGAGGACCGGCGCTCAGCCTTGTTTACTCCATTTGGAGGACTAAAATATTCTACTCCCATTGATTACCAATTACATGAAAACAAGTATGATCTCACAAGAATATGAATGACAATATATATATTGCCTGCTACTGGAGGTGCTAGAATATAATGGAGGTGGTGGGGTTTGTTCTGGCTTGTGTGTCGTAGTGCAGATCTATATATAGAGTTGTATGCTCACATTCAGTTTGTGTGTTCTTTCTAGCTGTCGGGGGTCAAGGGAGGGGGGAGGAGATGGGCCCTATCGTTTGTCTCCGCTGTCGGTGATGCAAATTGTTGCCATGTTACTCTGCTGAACAGAAAGTCACAAATGGTACCTCGGGCTGCTTAAAGATCAACACAAGTGGTAGGGCCGTGTTCACCTCTCTCTGGATATCGGTCTCTCTCTACACCTCTCTCCGGATATCTGTCTCTCTCTACACCTCTCTCTACACCTCTCTCTGGATATCTGTCTCTCTCTACACCTCTCTCTACACCTCTCTCCGGATGTCTGTCTCTCTCTACACCTCTCTCTGGATATCTGTCTCTCTCTACACCTCTCTCACCGCAATGGTCCTGTTTTCCTGCATGTACATCTCACTCTCTCCACCCTTCCATCAGGCCTCTCAGCATCCCTCCCTTGATCCAGGAGGACCTGTGCACCTAATATAACATGCATCACCTGTGTTTCGGAATTTACTTCAGTGTTAGTGTTAGCTTCAGTGCCTCAGTGTTATTGACATGTGTGTGTGTGTGTCTGTGTGTGTGTATGTGAGTGTCTGTGTTTGTGTGTGTGTGTATTCTCAGCATCACCTGTAAATCACATGTCAACACAGCCTATATCCTTTGTGGTGTGTGTGTGCGTATATGTTTTGACCACAGTCCTTCTCTCTCCTTAAGCCCTTCCTTGGTGGAGCTCACAGAGCTCTCTCACCCTTTGCGTGTTTACTGGACAAAAAGGATCAGAGAGAAAACGGCAAAGTCAAAGGCCTTAAAACAACACAGAAGGAGATCTGTGGACTCTGACTGGATCCAACATGGCAGTCAACAATATGGGTGTCTCAAGATTTACTGTGCAAATCATGACTGTACTTCAAGAGGATATCCTCACTGTAGGGGGGCTAGGTAGGTGGTGGGCTCCCTCAAATTAATTATCCCGTTTTGATTAAGGCCCCAATGGCTCAGTGACTTTAGGATAACTATTGCATGTACTCTACGGATCGTGATCTTTATTGTTCCACGGCGTAATGAAATCATATTTCACTGTGATTTACAATGTGATTTTCTGATAGTGACCTACAACTACGTGCTGTGAAATGATCTGACTGCCCGTTTGAATTCCACAGCGCTGGTTTCAGAGAGCGGGGTTGACAATACAAAAGGCAACTTACTGGTTGAAATATGATTCAAGGGTGTGTGTGTGCACGTGCGTGCG
Organism: Malacocephalus occidentalis; assembly: GCA_900312585.1. Classification (NCBI taxonomy): domain Eukaryota; kingdom Metazoa; phylum Chordata; class Actinopteri; order Gadiformes; family Macrouridae; genus Malacocephalus; species Malacocephalus occidentalis. The sequence continues at coordinate 26,308 of OMOU01037020.1, forward strand.
TCAGTATGTAATTCTCATGCTTCAATGTGTTAGTTCTGCACAACGATAAGCCGCTAAGGACAAGAGAGTGGGTGGCTTTTATTCAGGAGCTGCGATTTAATGATTGCATGTTCAGCCTTGAAAGCAGAGATGATGGGGCTCCACCTCTACCAGCATCGCCCCCTTCTCTCGGTCCACCAACGCGTGCAATTCATCTATCAAGCCTTTGCCTCATAGCTCCTCCCCCACATAAGGTCAAATCCCCTCCTCCACACTTCTGAGCGCCACACTGTTCCACTAAACCAGTGGTGTTGAGGGCTGGAGCAGACTTGTGTGCTATACAGCTTGGAAGACGTCAGAAGGGTTGACTGAAAAGGGTGAGCAAAACAGTCTTGGATCTCCAGGTTCCTGAACTCCGGAAAACTCATGAAGCTCTTGCAAATTGTGCAGCTTAGTGGTTATTTGCAGGAACTACAACCAATCTTCATGATTATTATGGATAAAGTGAAGAACTCAATAAGAAAGTAGAAATCAATCAATTGTATTAAATTGCCTCCCTGGCCGTATTGGATCAGCTCGAGGGCCGGGCGGCATGTTTGACACCCCTGCACTAAACCATCTCCCATGAAAGATTGCCCCTTTAATCTCTATAAAGGTGCATTCCCTTGAGAGGGACAAATGTCCCTCTCAAGGTGATTTTGTGCGTTTTAAACACGGCATGCGCCAAAAAAACAACGGCCAGCCTAGAGATGCACACAGCACTGCGTCTCAAGTGGAAGCACAAACATGATGGATTGAACACTTCTATGCAAGGTTCAATTTATTTTATGCAAATTCATCAACAATCATCCAACGACGATTTGATAAAAAAGCTGCCGGCTTACATGTAGCAGACCCACTTCACAGGGGTGTCATCATAGGGCAAACACAGGTGTTGCTCATACAGGAAGTAGAGGAAACTAGTGAAGAGAACAGACATTGACCATGCACCTTCTCACAGGACATCAACATTGGGTACATGACATACATACAATGTACACGCCAAAGCAGCAGCAATAGAACCACAGCGTCAGAAGCAGGGTATCCTAACTTCCAGTTCTTGTCATTTTAACGTTTGGTCTGTATCGTTGTTGTTGCAACGTCTGTATAGCAATTTAGAATGCAACTTAACCTCTAACTCCAAATGAATAGTGGACTAAACTGCCTCCTATTGCTGTTCATTTCAGTGTCAGCTGTGGTGTCAGACCCCACCAAAGAAGACCCGGTCGAACAAAAACAAGGGAGTCTTTCTGCAGGAGTCTGTCCAGGGAGTCCTACAGCTTCATCCTTCCACCTCTTCTAGCCTCGACTCCATCAGTCAGGACATCCTACTAGTCCATCTACCCAACAATATCATCCTCCACAGACCTGGATGTGAGAGGGGGACTCTGGAATTTACAATCGATGGTCAATAAAACTGAGACCATTCTGGTCTACGCCGCCCTCCAGTCTCTCCACTTCCTGGCTCTCACAGAGACCGGGCTCATCCCGGAAAACACTGCCACTCCAGCCGCCCTCTCCACTGCCTCCTCTTTCTCTTGTACCCTGCCTCCGACTGGGCGAGATGGGGGAACAGGACTCCTTACATCCCCAAAGTGATCATATCAGTTCCTTTCCCTGGAACTTCTGACCGGATCTGCACTCCATGATGTGTCTGTTACCCTTCCATCAGGCTCAACATTGCTGCGAACCACCGCCCACCCGGCCCTCTTAGCAAATGATTTGACAAGATGGATACCCTCCTAAGCTGTTTTCCTGAAGATGGCAACCCACATGTCATTCTGAGTGACTTCACCATTCAGCCAGAGAACTTACAATCACCTGAATTCATACCCTATTTTGGCACATTCGGCACGGACTCCCTCCACCCACAGAGCCGGGAACCAACTCACCCTTTTCCTCACAAGGTCCTGCGCCACTTCGTCACCCCCCTCCACGTGTCTGGCCGCCATGTTGTCACTTTCTCCCTCCCCCCCCACTACTCCTCACATCATCACCTCCCTCCCCACTACTCCTCACATCGTCACCTCCCTCCCCACTACTCCCAACATCGTCACCTCCCTCGTCACTACTCCTCATATCATCACCTCCCTCCCCACTACTCCTCACATCGTCACCTCCCCCCCACTACTCACATTGTCACCTCCCTCCCCACGATTCCTCACATCGTCACCTCCCGCAGAAATCTGAAAACTCTCTCTCCTTCTACTCCCTCCACAACAGTCCTCTCCTCACTACCTCCCCCTCAACGATTCTCCCTCCGGTCAGTAGAGGAAGCCTCCTCCACTCTGACATCATCTCCCTCCTCCTCCTCGGACTCGTTCTGTCCTCTCACCTCCAGACCAGCACAATCCTCCCCTCCCCCTCTCCTGGATGTCCGATGTTCTGCCGTATGGTAAAACAGAGCTGCAGGCAGCTGAGAGAAAATGGAGGAAATCAGACTCTGCTGATGATCTCTCTTACTACCTCCACCTCCTCTCAGATCTCACCTCTACTGTGTCAGGAGCCAAATCTGCCTTTTATCTTGCAAAGATAAACTCTGCCGCCTGCAGCCCTGGAAACTTTTCTCCATGTGCTCTTCCCTCCTCAACCCTCCCTCCCCTCCTTATCACTCCTCCTTCCTCCCTCACAGCTGATGACTGTCACCTACTTTGCAGAGAAGGTGAAGGACATTACCTCTTCTTTCACCCCTGCGGCTATCCTCCCTTCGCCTACACCCACCCCTGTCAGACTTACCTGCTTTGCCCCTCTCTCCTCGGAAGAAGTCAATGGGCTTGTGACATCCAACCATACCACCATCTGCATCCTTGACCCAAACCCCTTCTCCCTTCATGACATTTTGAGCGACATCCTCCCCTTCCTCACTACCATAATCAACACCTCCCTCAATGTATGCCTTTTTTCAACTGCCTTCAAGACAGAATCAAGCCACTCCCCAAGGATCCCACCCTTGACACCACTGACATCTGGAACTACAGACCTGTACCACTCCTTTAATTCCTCTCCAAAGCCCTGGAACATGCTGTCTCTCCCCAACTATCATCCAATCTCACTCGTGGTAACTCCACGTCCCTCCATGATGCCAGAGGCTCATCCCTCTCATCTGTACTCATAAGTCTTTACTTGTCTGCTGCATTCGACACAGTGAACTACCATATTCCCCTCTCCACTCTGGCAGAGCTTGGCATTGCTGGATCTGCGTTATCCTGGTTAATTTCCTACCTGACAGATCGCACCTATCAGGTCTTGGAATAGCTCCATGTTCAGACACTGCACCCTTGACACCCAAGTCCCCCAAGGTTCAGTACTAGGACCCCATTTGTTCTCCTTATAAACTAGATCTCTAGGCTCTGTAATTAAATCCCACGGCTTCTCCTATCACTCTACCTCTGACACCCAAATCACAACTGGCTGACATCAGCAAATGGACAACTGCCAACCACTGGAAACTTAACCTCAACAAGACTGAGCTTCTCTTCATGCCGGGGAAAGACGGCCCTCAGATGGACCTACTTGTCACCATTAAAGACATTGAAGTCTCCCCTGCACTGACTGCAAGGTACCTCAGGGTGGTACTGGAGGACCAGCTGTCCTGCAATGCCAACGTCACCTCTGTGGCTGATCTTGTAGAACTGCTCTACAACATCCGCAGGATCTGCTGCTTCCTCACACGTGAAGCAGCACAGATCTCGGGCCAAGCGCTTCTCATCAATCGCCTCGACTACTGCAACTCGCATGTGGCTGGACTCCCTGCCTATGCAATTAAAGCCATACAATGCACCCAGAACACAGCAGCATGCCTGGTATACAACTTAACTAAATTCTCCCATTTACAACTATTTGCAACTATGAATGCTTGAAACCTGCTCTATACTTATCTTGATGTATCACAGCAATATATTGCTGTCTCCTTCAACAAATATACTCTTTGTAAGTCACTTTGGACAAAAGCATCCTCAATGTGAATGTAATATGTATGAATCACTGGTGGACTCAAGGGAGGGGGCCCCCTGGTGCCCCCATGTTTGGAAAACTTTTTCAAAAGTGCCCTCTTGGATGCCCTTATGGCAGATACATGAAACATGATAAAGTTCCTTTTACGGTGGTATCAAAAGCAGGCTACACAATAGACCTGTTTTGAACGGGCTGTAGCATCCTTCGAACGGACACATTTCGATTGGGCATATGACTAGTTGACCAATATCTCATATTAAATAGATCCCCTAAATATATAATTATTCATGTGTTTATTTATTTCAAAGTCAATTTGAAACAAACAGAAGGGGAAGATAAATACCAAATATTCTTTAGGACGGCGGGGCAGTACGAAACCCACCATAACCAGTGTGGACATGGTGATGGAGAAACAAGCTCACCCTGATAAAGCCCTCATGAACCTCATTCTAACCCATAACATGACTCTATCACACCGTAGTACCACAGTAAATCATATTACCTTCCTCTCTCCACAGGATGTTTGCCACTGGCGAGTCCGCAGCACAACGATGGAATTGGAGCAAAGGCAGCGAAGATCAAGGCAAGAAGAGAGGGAGACAGAGAGAGAGATGGGGAAACAAATACCTAAGTTCAAATGGCATTGAGAGAGCAGACAGATCCTAGAATCTCTCATGCCTTGTCAGCATAAATCAAAATTCAACCTTGTTCACAAAGCACCATATCAGAGTCAGACGACAGCCTGTACTGTATGTGTCATCTCTGATAAAGAGCTACACGTGCTGCCTTTAAAGCTTGTACGAACAATCCTCTGGAGTCAATATGAATGGTAAAGATTCATTCAACATTCAACACTGGTTGTTGCAGCAGTCAATAAATGTTAAAGACTCTTTCACACTAAACTATTAATTTGTATTCAAACACTTCCCTCCTAATGCTGGAGTCGCAAGCTACTGTAAATCAGCTTTAATATGTAGTAGTAACTTCTATACATTTGGACTGTGTATCTCTGTAATTAATTTGTATATCAGCATAATGAATGGATGGTGGTTTGGGTAATGTATAGCTGTGTGTAACGGTCGGACTCACAGGTCTTTTTGGCAGAGTCTTCCACGAACAGGGAGGATATATCCTCGTCCACCCCCACCTCGTTCTTGGCGATGCAGGTGTAGGCGCCGGTGTCTTCGTATCGCACGCTGCCGATGTACAGCTCACTGCCATTGGCTGAGAGGACGACAAAATAATGTACATTCAAGCCAATGAGAAATGCTCTTTGCTATTCGGAAACTTCCAAATGCATGCAGGAGGTCTAATGCGACAGCAGGGGGACAGCCTTTAATACATTGATTTTGGCATTGGTTTTGAATTCAGGGCAAACTTTATTGGTACATCACATTTCATACACAAGCACCTTCAAGCATCAATATGACATTGCTCAAAAATCTCAGTTGTTAGAGGCAAAATTAGGGGTTAGATTCAGGCTATATATCTTCTTGTATGTTCCAGGCTGTAAAGGAGGAACCCCTAACCCCCTGACCCACTTTTTCTTTTCCTTTTTCCACATCAACACAGTAGTAGATTCATCTGGTGAAGATAACACACACAGGCTAGCATGCACAAACATGGACCTTTTCACAAGCTGTCATCGTAGGGCAAACACAGGTGTAGCTTAATGGCCTGATATCCTAATGGCACCTCTGTGAAAAGGCTCTAGATGCGGTTATGCATGCAATACCATTCGTTTAACTTGTAGAGATCCATCGGTCAATTGTGCTGTCCGTCTAATGCAGGCGTTCCCACGTTTGACTAGATACAGATGCAGTGGCCTGAGTGCCAGGGGCCCTCTGTACACAATGATTACTGAGGAAAATAGTCAGCAACGCTGCTCCCAGTGTGTTTATTGAGCAAACACAAATCAATGGACAACATTACAATGGAAAACATTAAGTAATCCACAAAGTAACATTATTTTTGAAATAATAACAAGCTAATACTACACTCATTGAACAATATTGACTTCTAATTAAAATAATGTCTTTAATTATTTGTTCAATTATTGATAATTTGTCTATTTCCAGACCACCTGTTGTAGCTGAAAAACACAGTTCTTATGCAAATCAAACTACAAGTGGTTATGGGGTTAGGGTCTCCTTCCAACACAAGCAACTAGAGATGAATTTATACAATATTTTGTTTGAACTTTTTATGTTCAAATGCAAGGGCTCTTGACTGAATAAAATAAAACAACATAAAATACAAACCCACCGCCATTCTGTTCTGTGTGTGATGGACTCTGAAGGACCCTGGAGCAGAATAGACCCTCACTGTTCACCATTCCTACCTCATTCATCCAAAAGCCGACTTCTGGCTTCAATCTGCTTCATCAGATATATCTTACTTTCAGAGTTGCTAGTTTGGTCCATCTCTCCTTCTCTCTCTCTCGCTCTCCACCCCCCTCTCTCCCCCTCTCACTCTCTCTCTCCCTCTCTCTCTCCGCTCTCTCCCTCTCTCCTATGTGACCCAGAGAGCATAGCACAAGCCTTTGCCGGATGCAAATGAGACAACACTGAAATCCTGTTGTAATCCTTTCAAATCATAATGCATGTTTGTCTCTCTTTCTCCATTTCCACATGTATACTTTTCTCATTTGAATCCTTTGATGTGCTCACAAGAGCACAATTGCATGCTGATGAAAGTTTTGCATGTCGGTGAAACATTTTTTGACTCCTGATAATAGCTCTCGCTGTTACTAAATTCTCTTTTGTCAGCGTGGGAATGTGTGTAATATGTTGTAAATGAAAACCGCCTCGGTACACGGCTTCGTAAAATAAGACAAGCTATTGAATTCCTCATGAATCATAATTATGTCCTGATCAATTATGAGGGAAAATGCCAGAGGCAGCCACACATTAAATGATTATTTAGGGCCCCTGCTTGCTGACTGGGAGCTGCCTGTGGTGCCCAGACTGGGAGGAGCTGTTTTAAGCTCCTAGCCCATGGTGCTTAGCTCCAAAGACCTTTGGGGAAACAGCAGATACATAAATGTACTTAGTAATCAATAGCCTCCATGTGGTTGTTGTAGATGTTTTGTAGGAAGACAATGTGATCCAGAACCAGCCACATGTTACCTACGGTGTGTTCTGACAGTTGGAATGCTTACTGTTGTAAACATCTTGCTGTGAAGGCTGCATAATGGAGCTGTCATCGCACTCAAGTCACGCTCACCAATGGAAACACACAGATGCTAACACAGATGCACAGACACACTACTGCATCGGCACACAAACACAGGCACAGACACAGACACACACACACTCACACCCTCACTCACATACACACCTCACTCACATACACACCCTAACTCACTCACATGCACACACACACACACACACACTCACTCACATACACACACTAACTCACTCACATGCACACACATACACAAACACACCCTCACTCACTTCCTCATTCACACACACACACAGTGTACTCCACTGTGTAAAAAATGACAATGAATTTCCATTTCAATGAGATACAGATTGTCATTCATTACTGAGGACTGTGGAGAGTAATTCCCCTAATCAATGGTCAGATATTCGGTTTCAAAGACATTTATCTGTGAGACAGTATTTTAAAATGGATTATGTCCTTTTGTTGTGTCTGTATTACATGAATTAGAACTAACGTTGTACATTTACAGTTGCATGCTTCCAGGACCATGGACAGCACCAGGCTCCTCACATGGATGCTCTCTCTCTCTCTCTCTCTCTCTCTCTCTCTCGCTCTCTCTCTCTCTCTCTCTCTCTCTCTCTCCTTATCTCCCTCTCCTTATTGCTCTCTCTCTCTCTCCTTATCTCCCTCTCTCTCTCCTCAGGGTTCTGTTCCTTTCAATCTCTACTTGTTATCTGTACCTTTCATGTCATCCCTGTGTGTCTCTCACTCCTGATCCACACACACGCACGCACATAAGCCAATATTGCCAATGCCAATATTCACAGGCACACACAGACATACAGGCAGAAAACAATATCTTCCTATGTACATTGTTGTACACACACATACACACACATACACAAACTCTCACACACACAGAGAGACACAGACACACACACACAGACACACACAGACACACAGAGAGAGACACACACACAGACACGCACAGACTCACACACACACACAAGCACACACACAGACACCCACAGACACACACTCATCCAGAGCACCTTAAACAGCATGAGTGCATACGTTCCTCTCACATTGGACAGCCGCCTGCTAGTTCCTTGCTCATACCAAAGACGTAGAGCACTTAGCACTTAGCGCAGCATCTTCCCGTCTCAAGCGGTCCGTCCACCGCTGAACATGACCTTGTCGAATCTCATCCATAAACAATTCAGCCATAATCATAACC
>OMOU01037020.1:34704-46490 GCA_900312585.1 Malacocephalus occidentalis
CTCCCGCCTCTAACCATAAGAGAAGTTGTGATTACCCAGATGAACCAGTGCCTCAGAAGTCGGAGTCCTGGTGTTTATGTGTTAGCGAACCGTGCAACACCTTCCCTGTTTGAGGAGTGTGGCTAACTGGCTATTAACACAGGTAATGGCCCCAACACTGGCAATACAACTCTGGCTTAATGAGGAGCAAGCCATCAAGAGGAGCTTACCTCTCTTCATCTCTCTCTCTCTCTCTCTCTTACTCTCTTTAAAGCTGCTGTTGACCATACTCAGGCGGGGTGAGTGACAGCCATACCCCTGATATATATTGGAACTTCAAGCTGTTGTTTTCACTGTTCACTATGACTAGACGTGTGTATTCCTTCACAACGCAGCCAACTCTCTTTCTGAGTGAAGGAAGTACATGAGATGTGCTGGTTTTTCATGAGCGGCGTGTGGCGTCACATAACAGGAAGCTGTTTATCTCTGAGGGCGACGGTACTTGAAATCCGAGGCGGAGATACCGAGCGAACGCAACAAAATGAAGAACAAACCCCGTAGACATCGACACACACACACACACACAGGGACGCTCACCTAGGAGAGAGATCTGTTTAGACGATCGGAGCTGAAGATCCAAGCCGTTCTTCAGCCAAATGAGTTTGGGATTTGGGATGCCGTCGGCATGGCAACGGAGACTGGCAGACACCCCTGGTTCCTGGGCCTGGGTCTCTGGGTAGACCAGGATTACTGGTGGGACTGTACACACACACACACACATATATATATATATATATATAGACACACACACGCACGTGCGCGCACACACACACGCAGTGGGAGAGAGGCATTCGTTTCACTCCGCCAGCGAATATAATCCCGCAGAACACAACTCCAAGAGCTCTGCTGCGCTGCGGACTCATGAACCAGCTGTCTAACCGCACTTACCATGATCTTCCAGGAGGGGGCGTCTACTCACTGGCGGGCCACTCCAAAGGGCCCATGACTCCACCTTTTACTTTCAAAATGCATGCACAAATATATATATATACCGTATACAGTATGTATACGGTATATATGCACATGGTGTTTGTTTGTGGCATGTACAGTGACAGCATCTATCTGCCCTGGAATCAAAAACAAGGAAATCTGGATCTGAATTCATGCATTTGAAATTATCGACTCCATGTCACTTTTAATGTTGGCCTAAAAGGTTTTACTGGAATTGAGTTTTATGCATTGCAGGTGTGCTTGTTGCTGCAGATCCTCAAGAAGGTTGCCTGCTGTCCATCAATCATGGCTGCTCATTATTCCAAAAATGTTATACAATTGGAAAAATAATGAATTAGCTCAAATAAGAAATTATGTATGACATTGGCAGCAAGGCTATGTGTAATATATGGTACATATATTTTGTCTTTATTTTGTCCTGCAGGCATTACATTAATTATCAATTTATTTGGTGGCATCCATAATAAATCTATCGATGAAACAAAAGCAATACACAAAGAAATAAAACTGCAGGCAGTCCCATCTGCACAACCCACATGACCAGATCGTGGCACACATCACTCTGCTGTGACGTCTCCCAAAACCATTTGGGGTAAATCCAAGTCATGGTTTCAGAGCTGTTTGTGTGATTTGCAGACAAATCTTTGACGGACCTTATGGGTCCAACATGCAAACATGTTCAGCATATCGTCTACGGCCCATAATAGAAGTTTCAGAAATGTTCTACTAATTATATTGTTTCCCCGATGAGCTAAGTGATGCCACACTGTTTTTCCCCTCACCTTAACCCTTTCCCAGGTGGGTCATGAACAGAGGCACCCATGATGCCCAATAATGTCCAGTCTCTCGCTGCAATGCAGCCTGCATGCTAACTAAGGACTGCGTACCTGTACGGGACATTTCCTGTTACAACAAAGTGTCACATGATTGGGAGGGACTGGTAATCAAAACTATGGTATCACACCAGTTAATGGCAATATATATTCAAGAATTTGAATATATAATGAATGTATGAATGAAACATTTTCTCACATTATGGGATACATAATGTTAATATTGTTGCTTGGAAGTCATGACAAGTGCATGCAGGCATTGTGAAGAAACCCTTGATTCCTCCGGTCATGAGAGGCTTGCGGCCTATTATGAGAGGAGGACATTGAGCACCACATCTGTTTGGAAGGCATTCTGTCATTTCCAGCCAATTGTCTCATAGATATAATAGCTAGTAATCTGTCATTTTGAAGAAATGATGGATCGTTCTGCGTGAAATATCTCATCGATAGGTCTTCTCCATTCTAATTGTTTTAATGATTGTATTTAGATGTTGAATCATTTAAAAATGAGATTAAAAAAGACAACAGAAAACAAAACAAACATAGTTTTGTTAGAATAGACTTCAACTAAGTTAAACCAGTTAAACCAAGATGTTAACCTCCTCATTTTATCATCATTTTCATCTTTAACATATATATATAAATTATATAAAAGTGTAGTTACTGCTGTTTGCCTTGGTAGGGCAGTGTAGTGCAACTTGTGGTTGTTTGTGTGTTTATTTTAGAATTAATTGGTCTGAGAATCTAGTTACAGATCTGCAAAATGATTCACAGTTTAGGACAGATTTGTGACTAGTAGTTCACAAAAACAACTATTTTTTCCCAGTTACAAACATTCTAATGACACCAACAATAGATAGATTGCAATTAAGCTCCGAATGTGTTGTAGCTGTACATCCTAAATGAAAGGCTGCTGAACTATATGTCCATCTGTTTGTTTTTTAATTTGACTCGGTCTGGTTGTTTGGTGTTTATGTGTCCATCTGTGCCGTTTATCTGGCCGTGTGTGTGTGTGGTTGTCTGTTTCTATGGCGATGTGTGTCTATGCATGTTTGTGTAGACATGCACATGTTGTACACATGGGGAGTTTGTCATATTAGGTTATAAGGCAGGGGCATTGACATGTTCCTCCTCTGCACGTTCCTGAGACAGCTAAGAAATCACTTGTGTGAAGGAGAGATGAGAAACACGATGCCAATGATTAGTTTGAGTGGGAGTGGCGCTGCCCTGCCTGCTGCTCCTGAAACGCCATGTTTGTGTCTGCGTCTGTCTGTGTTTACGTGTCTCTCTTCTCTGTCTGTGTGTATCTGCTATTTGATGTAGCACAGCTCAGACGGGCAGCCATCCCTTCAAGGAAATCAATTGGACACTTAAGATGCACACAGTTTCTCTGTATCACAGAATGACATTCATTTCATTTCATTTGTGTTATTTGTTGACGGTGAGGACATTGTCAAGCATCTCAATGTTATCCAGCACTTGGTGAGGTAGGGGGTGAGAAGTGGTATTGTGTCAAAATAGCACAACTAATGAGGGAAGCTAATCACTTTGACAAAGTGCTACTTTCAAGGAACCACACAGAACATCTGACAATCCAATGGAGACCACATTAGGGATGACAGAACCTCCCTCTCTATATGCAGAGTGATCTTGTTGCCACGCTGTGAAGAGTGAATCTGCTAAATTACCACATATACTCTACAGGTCTTGTCTTATTTACAACAAATGGTCCAACGTTGTGCTAAAATATTCAAAGATAGTACTACTACTGCTGCTTACCTCTATCAATACGACCACGACCACAACGAATAATAGTCAAAGTCAAAGTGCTTTAATGCTTGTGTAAGCAATGGGGGGGGGGGGGGAATAAAACAATCCAACACTCCAGGTTTATCTCCTAACTTAGGTGGAATTCCGAAGCTCAGTCAAGCCATTATCCTTCTTTATACTTGATACGAGAATATCAACCAAAATGCCTGTAATCACTAAAGCCTAAACACACTGTGTATGTAAACAAGATGTAATGCAGCAATCCAGGAAGAATATACGAAACTTATGTCTGCTCAAATATGTTTCAACCTGTGTTTACACAGACGCTACAATTTCACTCTTACTAAGAACTCAACAATAACTCTTAATAATAAAAAATATTATTATTATTATTATTAATCATAAATGAAACTGCAAGCAGTCTCAAAAGGTTTTCACAGCCCACATGCACCGCTGACCCCAGCAACCATGACCTCAGCAACCGCCAACCCCAGCAACCATGACCTCATTGACCATGACCCCAGCAACGGCAACCCCAGTGACTGCAACTCAAGTGAGCCCTGGGGTCAATGTTTTTACATTAAAATGTATTATTTGTGTTCACAACATTATTTGTTTTTCCTCAGTTTATTTCACAGTTGATCACCATTATGAAGCTAAGTAGTGAGGTTACTGACCGTTGACCTGCAGAATATGTGTCTGGTAGAGGCCCTCATAACCGTACGCATGGCAGCTGTAAGTCCCCATGTGGATGGTCGTCACCTTGGTTATGTACAGGGAGCCGTCATCCCCAAAATCCTGCAGCGGTGGAGAGGAGAGAGAACGAGACAGAGAGAGAGAGAGAGAGAGACAGACAGAAGAAGAGAGAGCGGAGGAGAGGGAGTGAGTTCCGGAGAACATAACACTGACGGATGGAGGGGAGGTTTGGGGTGAAAGTGTGGAGGACATGAAGGGAGTGTGTGCGATGGAGGAGGCCAATAGTGAAGTCACGTATGGAGCAAGATGCACAGTGGGCATAAAACAGGAAGAGAAAGAGAGAGAGGGGGGGGGGAGAGAGGGTGAAGGGATGGAAGTCAAGGAGGGAGGGAGCTCGAGAGGCAAGAAGACACAAACGCAGCTTCAGGTAAAAGAAGAATAATTTCAAACAGACAAGCAAGGGAATGGGAAGGGGGAGAAAACGGAAGAGAGAGCGAGAGAGAGTGATGGGGAAAGGACGAGGGGCTATGAATCAACGGATGTCTCCATCGTGCCCAGGAATGCGCAGGGGGGATTGGATCCGTCCCCGATGCCTCGTCGGGCTGCCGCCGCCTGACAAATGGCAGGGGTTAAAAATATAAAAGCCATTCGGCTGATGAACGATGCCGGTTGTTGTGGGTGCAGCAGTCAGTCGTCACCTGGGGGCTCCGGCTTCCCAGCTTAAGTTGGATGAAGACATTAAGTAGTGTGGCACAGCAGATGTAAGGGGTGGTGCTGGTGGTGCTGGTGGTGCTGGAGGAAGAGGACTGTATCACAGCATGGGGCCAAACTAGGAGATGGGGTCGTTTTTGTTTTTTCCATTTGGAATAAAGTTTACTTGACATGACCACTGGTAAGAAGGGAAAGGATGTTTCCAATAAACTAGATGTGATTTCCGCTATGAACGGTTACAATAAAGGTAGAATTACAGCAAAAACTATAGACCCGCCCATCCATCCTGAATGATTAGATCAGTGTCTGACTTGTTTGATTGGAATATAGATGCGTATGTAGTGGGTATGTATGTGTATTTGGGCAAATATCATCTTAACTTGTTAACTTGTTATCCATCCATACATCCATTTTCTTCTTCTTATCCAGGGCCGGGTCAGCAGGCTAAGCAAGGCCCTCCAGGCCCCCTTCTCCCCAGCAAAACTCTCTAGCTCCTCCTGGGGGATCCCGAGGCATTCCCAGGTCAGATGAGATATATAATCCAGCGGGTTCTGGATCTGCCTCGGGGTCGGGCTCTTCCCAATCGGACGTGCCCGGAGAAGCTGTAAAGGGAGGTGCCCGGGAGGCATCCTTGTCAGATGCCCGAACCACCTCAGCTGACTCCTTTCGATGCAGAGGAGCAGTGGCTCTACTCCGAGCTCTCTCCGGATGTCTGAGCTCCTCACCTTATCTCTAAGGCTGAGCCCAGCCACCCTCCAGAGGAAATTCATTTTGGCCACTTGTATCCACAATCTCGTTCTATGGGTCACTACCCATAGAGGGTGAGGGTTGGAACACAGATAAAAATAGATAAATCAAGAGCTCTGCCTTCCAGCTCAGCTCCTTCTTCACCAAAATGGACCGGTACAGCGCCCGCATTACTGCAGATGCTACACCAATCCATCTGTCCATCTCCCGCTCCATTTTTCCCTCACTCGTGAACAAGACCCTGAGATAGTTGAAGTCCTTCGATTGAGGCAGCAACTCACTCCTAACCCAGAGGGAGCACTCCACCGTTTTCCGGCAGAGAACCATGGCCTCAGACTTGGAGGTGCTGACTCTCATCCCGACCACTTCACACTTGGCTGCAAACCGCCCCAGTGCATGCTGGAGGTCACGATCTGATGTAGCCAACAGAATTACACCGTCTGCAAAGAGCAGGGAAGCAATTCTGAGGTCCTCAAACCGGAAACTCTCCTCACCTCGGCTACGCCTTGTGATTTTGTCCATGAAAATCACAAACAGAATTGATGACAAGGGGCAACCTTGGTGGAATCCAACACCCACTGAAAACGTGCTTGACTTTGTGCCGAGAATGCAGACACAGCTCTCACTTTGTTTGTACAAGGACCGAATGGCACGTACCAACAGCCCCGGTATCCCATACTCCCGCAGTACCCCCCACAGGACTCCCTGGGGGACACGGTCATAAGCCTTCTCCAAGTCTACAAAGCACATGTAGAGCTCCACTGTTCCATGGGCAGGACGGAAACCACATTGCTCCTCCTGAAGTCGAGGTTCAACAATCGGCTGGAGCCTCCTTTCCAGCCCCCTGGAATAAACTTTCCCGGGGTGGCTGAGCAGTGTGATCCCCCGATAGTTGGAGCACACCATCCGGTCCCCCGTTTTGAAAATGGGGACCACCACCACGGCCTGTCACGCCACAGGTACTGTCCCCGACCCCCATGCGACATTGAATAGGCGTGTCAGCCACAACAGCCCCACAATGTCCAGAGCCTTCAGCATCTCAGGGTGAATCTCATCCACACCTGGCACCTTGCCACTGAAGAGCTGCTTGACTACTTCTGCGATTTCTGCCAAGCATATGGGTGGGGCTTCCTCCGAGGCTTTGGACTCCCTTACCCAGAGGGCGTGTTGATTGGGTTCAGGAGTTCCTCAAAGTGTTCCTTCCACCGCCCAACAATATCCTCAGTCTGGGTCAGCAGTTCTTCTCCCGGACTGAGTACGGCATGAGCCAAGCCCTGCTTCCCCTTCCTGAGTTGCCGAACGGTTTGCCAGAAATTATTTGAGGCCGACCGAAAGTCCTTTGACATGGCCTTCCCGAACTCCTCCCACACCCGTGTTTTTGCTTTGGCGACCACTGAGGCTGCAGCCCTCCTGGCCTCCCAGGCTTGTATATCATCACCCAAATATTTTATGTAAATCTACAGATTTAAGGACACAGTTACAGATTTAAGAACACACAAAAAATATTTCAGTTGACATACAGTGAGGGGACTTCAGTGGACTCCTCATTGACAATCAATGCAAATAAAGTGATGCTAAATGCTACCACTTATCATAATGTACAAGGATAATATTACATTCACATTTTGGCACTTTTGGCACTTTTATCCAAAGCGACTTACAAAGAGTACATTTGTTAAAAGAGACACACACACACATATAAATATATATATATTTCTGTGCATAAAGACAAGAATAGAGCAGGTTTCAAGCATTCATAATTGCAAGGTTAATAGAACGAGTTTCATAATTGCTAGGTTACTGCATAATAGCAGGATAAGAGCAGAAGTGCCATTCTGAGTGCAGTACCAACATATAATGTATATTCTGCCTATACTGTACATTCCTCAATGTATGGTGTTCACCGTATATACAGACAAATCTATATGTACTCCGCAGATTCTGTAGATTCCTGTAGTTGGTGTACATTCTCTGTATATTCTGCTCATACGGCTACTGTCACTGTTACCGTTCACTGTCATACTGTCGTTATACTCGTCATACTGTTGTTATACTGTTGCACTTTTGCTACTACTTTTGCACTTCTGGTTAGATGCTAACTGCATTTCGTTGTACTGGTATGCGTACTCTGTACAATGACAATAAAGTTGAATCTAATCTAATCTAATAAGAACACACTATATGCTAAAACAAAGCTAACTACACTAACTAAACACATCCTTACCTGTCATATTAATTTTGTGTCTCAATTATTGTAGTCAATGCATGTGTGCTGTATAGATCCTTGTCCAAGTATCTCTCTCCTATTTTATTGTTTCTCTCTATTTCCTATTTGATTCTTAATCCCAGTCCACCATCTCTAAACTCCATGCAATGGATCACTAAGGCAGCATAACCCTGGAAGGGACTGTTCTCTGTGTGATGCCCCTTCTCTTTCTCCCTCATTCCAACCTCCAGCAGTGTTTGGTTCATCCAGATCTGTGGATCAACATACAATTAGAGACGATTCAACTTTCAGAAGTGTAGTTTGATCAAGGAACCTGGTAATCTCCTTACGAGTCCCAGTTGTTTCACAATATATATATACTGTATACCACGGTTGAGATGACCACCGAAACACTGGTGCTTTTGGAGGTTTGACGATATTGGGTCATTGTGTCTTCTTTCTGATGCTGTGTTTTGGGCAAAATGCCTTCTCTGACTGACAATCACAGCTACAATGTTCACCTGAGCAGACAGCTTTGCTATGTGCTGACATCGGGCTTTACACTATTGCTCAATCTACACAGCATTGGAGGAGACAGGCTGCTGTGGGCGGAGACAGATTAGAGTGGGTGGAGACAGATTAGAGTGGGTGGAGACAGGCTGCTGTGGCTGGAGACAGATTAGAGTGGGTTGAGAGAGGCTGCTATGGGTGAAGACAGATTAGAGTGATGTAGGCAGGCTGCTGTGGGTGGAGACAGATTAGTGTAGATGGAGACAGATTAGAGTGGGTGGAGACAGGCTGCTGTGGGTGGAGACAGGCTGTTGTGGGTGGAGACAGATTAGTGTGGGTGGAGACAGATTAGAGTGGGTGGAGACTGGCTGCTGTGGGTGGAGACAGATTAGAGTAGGTGGAGCCAGGCTGAAATAGAGGTTGTACTCACGTTGATGTCCTCGAGGTCCAGGAAGTTGAGTATAATGCCATTCCTCTTCCAGATGATGGGCGGCCGCAGGGTTCCTTGGATGGCACAGGACAGGACCGTGCTGAGGCCGACTGTTACCGTGGAAGCACTGATGCGCTGATCCTCGTGCAAGCTGAGCTGGACCACCTCTGTTTAAAGGAAAAGCGGATAAACATGAACACATGTTAAGGCAACTTGAATACATGAGAGACAAGCAGCAGAAAGCCATACCATGAATTCCTCATAAAGAAACCACAGAAACAACAGATGAGAGAGAAAGAAATAGCGGGAAGAGAGGTAGATGGCAGAATAGGAAAAGGCCAATCCTAAGGCTCAGCGAGGGACAATGAAGAAAGGAAACAACTCATGGAAATCATGTAGTGGATCCATCAAAACATGAGAAACCAGAGAGCAGTGGTTTGTGGAGGTACTCCAGCCAAGCTCAATGCGTCATTTGCCAGCCATGGAAGGTAAACCGTTGTTCCACGGCGAGGATGAGAGCGAGAGCTGTCTGGCGTAAGAACTCACGACACTCGGCAAGCCAAATATAATTCTTCTCAATAAGGGCACTTATGTTCCTGAAAACGGCCGTCCAATTCAATTCACCTTCATGGCAAATTGAAAATGATTCTTCCCCCCTTCCCTTTGGTCCCATAAATAAAGACTGCTGTGCAGATTTGGTCCTGGTGGAACCGGGACACCGCCTGAACATTCGCAGCATTATATGTTAACCCTTACACCGCACCACAATGACTGGAGATCAAATCTAAAAGTTTAAAAGAATACAGGCTCCAGTGGGAGGTGTCGGCCTAAATCCACACTCCATCCCTTGATCCATCTGGTTGCTCTTTGTGATACGATTCATTATGCAAATATAACGTCTGCACAGCCAGTGATATTCACACATTGCTTGTTCTTTGACTCATATCACCTTGAAATAAACACGCACATAAAATTGGGCATACTTTTGTGTATGTTAGGTATGTTTGTATTCCCACAGCTACAACATACATTCTTCTATGTTGTGTGTTCCACTGAGCTTATTCTTAGAACAGACAGCTGCTGATACATGCTGGTGTATCTCTGCCCCACTGACTTCAAACGTGGCTGGACGAGACCATATATATATATATATATATATAAATGAATGGAAATACAAAACAATACAATCATTTGTGTGAGCGAGCAGGTGTGTGGGCGAGCGACAGCATCATCCGATAAGCAGGAATGTGCAGTGTCATCTTGTGTCATCAGCGCCACATCGGACGAGGGGCTGGGGGAGGAGCAGGAGTTGCCAAAGCTCCAAGGGTGAAGGATGTAGCATGTCATCCTTTGAAGAGCCAACGCTAATGCATCAATGTATAGCAATCCAGGTTCATCTAAGAATCATAAGGTGAGAAGCTCTCCTTTACTGATAAGCTGATAAGAGATACGGTGAGCTCGTGTTTTCTTTCATTTGTTCTTTGTTTTTTCTATTTCCAATCCTGTATTACAAATGACCACAATGAGTCCCACATCATGTGGAAAGATAGGTATATATATATATATATATATAAATAGGAAGAAAGAGGGCGTGCGTGAGGACAGGTGCGAGAGGCCACCAGAGGTACGGCAGATTGGGATGCAGGGCATGCAGGAGTTATTCTGCTGAATCACTAATGTTGGTATCGTCCCTCTCCACTGGTATTAGCGTGGACACTGATGAGTTAGAACAACACATGAACCACCCAGACAGCACAGCAGCCAATCACTACAACTGTCTGAGCCCACCCACGCCAGCCAATTGATAGGGTTATCCTGCAGAGGGAGAGAACAGTAGGCAACCAGAAAGGACAATTCTTTGTATAAATAGGCAAACAGATAAGCTTGGCACACATTCATGCGTGCCTGCCGAACTGTTTAGCAATGGTGCTATGAGTGCTAATTCATAGAACGGCTAATAGTTCATGAGTTGTCTACAGAACACTGAAGGGGTCACCACACACATCTCGTTATATTTAGCATATGCAGCAGTGTGGGAGTGGCCAGAACCCAAGCATTTTAGATTGGGCTTGAAGAGTTGCTGACCTGGAGTATTTTCAAGGTTCAATAAATGTCTGTATTTTCCACCTGTGAATATACACAAATACATACTCATATGGGTTGTTAAACAATACAAACAACAACAACAACAAATAAGACTAATGTATGAACACACACTCTCTCCCCCCCCCCATTATTATTCATGTGGGTGGTGCAGGCACCAACACCAACTCCAGCACACACTCTCTCCATTAGTGACTAAGAGAGGTGATCATTCAAGACGAGCAATCGGCAGCCAACCGATTAATCACTGGATGTAGAAACCCTGATCTCCCACACAGCTAGAGAGGAACCCTGCCTCACGCAACCCTATCTCTCTCTCGTGCTCTCTCTTGCTCTCTCTCTCTCTCTCTCTCTCTTGTGTCATCCCAAATGTATTTCTAGTACGCGCACCACCAGCTCATTGTGTATCTGGCAGTGGTGGAACGTAACTAAGTACATTTCCTCAAGCCCATTTGAGGTCCTTGGACTTTACTTTAGTATTTCTACTACTTTATAGATGTACTGTACTTTGAACTCCACTACATTTACTTGACAGCTTCAGTAAAGTAGTTACTTTGCAGATTGAAACGAACAATACAAATATTTATCGCAAATTCCTTCTACAGAGGCACCATCGAGAGCGTCCTCAGCAGCTGCATCACCGTGTGGTACGGTGCCTGTACCCGGTCCTGCCACAGGAAACTACACCGCATCGTGAGAGCAGCTGAGAGGATCATCGGTGTCTCTCTCCCTTCCCTCCCGGACATTTACTCTACCCACCTCACCCGCAGAGCCACCAGGACTGCAGGTG
>OMOU01037023.1:0-11795 GCA_900312585.1 Malacocephalus occidentalis
GGAGGCGCTGTTGGCTGCCATCAGCGAGAAGGACGCCAACATTGCGCTGCTGGAGCTGTCCTCGTCCAAGAAGAAGAAGACGCAGGATGAGGTGGCGCTGCTGAAGCGGGAGAAGGACCGGCTAGTGCAGCAGCTCAAGCAGCAGGTGGGCCCTCACCCCCACTCTCCTGCAGATCGCAAAGCTTGAGAGCTTCCCGGTCCGATCTGCGTCATCCAAATGTGTTTTTTGTTTTTTTTCATGGATGGTTGATGGTTTCATTGGAGCTGTCGGAGCTGCCGTGTGTGTGTGTCGTTATTGTCGTCTTGGTATCTCGGTGGGACCGAGAACAATAGCTTCCTCTGGTAAAGCTGAGGAAAAAGGAAGAACTAAGACAGTTGGACGTGCTTTTGCCTTTGTAGAAAGCACCGAAAATGTCGGGCATCTTCAGTTAACTTCATCAAGTAGTTACCATACAAGGGGGCAGCGTTCAGCCTGCCAAAATGAATGATTTGATTCCTGTGTTTTCCTTTATGCGTGTTGCCCGGCCACCCTTCTGTCTATCCGCTGTATTTGTTTCCTCTGTTGCTTCACATAAAGCCCTTCCTCTGTTCCTCTGTCACCTGCAGACTCAGAACCGAATGAAACTCATGGCAGACAACTACGACGATGACCACCTGAAGACCGCCCCTGATCAGACCAATCACAAACCTTCTCCTGATCAGGTACACCTGCTGGCCATACCATTTGCTGTCCTGTGGTTCAGTGTGCCTGTGCTGAGCTGCTTTCTTTTGATGCGGCTCGCGTTTTTTTGACTTTGCATAAAAGTTAAATTATTCAATTCTATTCAATTCTATTATTTAGTATTTCTACTTTTGGCACTGGGCGCGAGGCGGCCTTTTGGCTCGTAACCAAGAGAGACGACGTGGTTCTGTGTGAATGGCCCCTTAATAAGTCTATTCTATTCATGTTGATGGAACAAATGACCAATGAGTTATTATTCAAAAAGGAGAGCCGTGGTGACTGCTACATACTCTATTGTTCAATTAAACTACTCGTTTGCCTGCTACAATCTATTTTTATTATTATTATTTTTAAATGAACATACAGAACATTTTTAGGCTAGAATCTATATATTCTATGTTGATTGATGATGTTTGGTATGTATGCCTCATGCAATTATTCTATTTCCGTCTTTTATGTATAGGGATGTCATATACTACGTTTGAATATTTGATCTATACAAGTAAAGGCTTACGTTATGGACCATGGGGAATATTAGTATTGCATGTTAAATAATGATTTGTTTGTTGCTCTCAGTTAAAGGCAACCTGAATGACGTTATTTTAATTTTTTGGATGAAAATTAATCAACACTGACAGCGCAAGTCATAACCATGGGGATAACCTGGTCTCAGCTCTTTCCAATATATCTTTTTTTAAATCTCAGTTCGAATTCACGCTACAACATGGCTTCTGTAGGTTGTGCTTGTTATTGTTTTTGGGTTGTCCTCTGCTGTGCAGGCACTAACAAACTGTTCCTCCCCTACTGCTGCGTTGGGCTTAACCTGTTCTTACCAGGATGATGAGGAGGGCATATGGGCATAGCCAACCCTGTGCCCCCTCCCTCCTTCTCTCTCTCTCTCTCAGCCATTTTATTCAGGGTGAGAACCAACAGCAAGCCACACCCGCTGCGTCTCTTCCTCCTCTCGTGTCTGTGGCATGTTTCCTCGTCTTCCTCACTCTCATTCATTTTGCACTCGTTTCCACTTCCTTGCATTGTTGTTGTTGTGAACTTGTAATGTTTTTTCTTGATTTGTGTTGTTATTTATGTATTTATTTATTGATGGTTGGTGTCTGACTTGTTTGGTGTGGTTCTTCATTGATTCAATCCTTTCTTGTTGAGCACATCCCATCTCACCCTTTAACACCCACTCACGGTCTCTCTCTGCTTACGAGAGAGCGACTGATGCAATAGATAGATGTACTAAACGTAAGACAGAACTGATGTTATTATTATTATTATTATTCCACACAACAAAAAAAACATGATGATTATGAGGTCTCATAGCAGGATCACTTTGATCCTACAGTCAACCTTCTGCTTGATTAAAAATATACACAGTTTGACGTCACCAAGTGCCTTGGACTGGTCTGTACTGCATGCTGTACTGTCAAGTTCCCTTTGTCTAATTGTGTTCCTTCCATTCTTCCAATCCATTTCAGTTGTGCAGTTACGTTTGGTTGATATGTTTCACAATTTACACATGAATAAGAAAAATGGCCACCGTTGTCTCATCACTGTGCCTTTACAACGGCCCTTCCACCCGATGTCCCCTCTTCATCTCTTGTTAATCTTGTGTGTTTCTCTATCTCTCTCTGTCTTTCTCTCTCCCTCCTAGATGATCCCCCCTCTGTTAGCCCTCGCCCAGAACCGCAGTAAACTCAAGCTCTACATCGCCCACCTGACAGACCTCTGCCACGACCGCGACCCCAGCATCCTCAGCCAGCTCACCCCGCCCTCCCACTATCACCATGGCGACCCCCCAGCCTGGGAGGAAGAGCTGAAGAAGATGAGCCTCGACCAGGTACTGGGCGGCTGCAGGAGGCTTCATGAGCCCTCTGATGCTTCATACTCTGATCTCATCTGGGTTCTTTTATATTATGTCCTTTTCTATACCTTTTTATAACTTTTAGCTTGATACTCTCAGGACGGAAGGTCTGGGAGAGGCGGCTACAGATTTGGGTTATTGGCAAGAGAGGGGTCCCGTCCCCTGACTTTGCACGGAATTAAAAAGATCCGTTCTCTCTCGTCTCTCTATCTTCACATTTGAAACACCCCCATTCCACTCATGGGTATATGCCCCAGGGGTCTCATTTATAATCACCTCACACAATTTGTGATCTATATGTAAACTACGACCCATGCGTACGCATTACACACACTTTGCAGATGTGAAATTGGCGGTTTGGTGGTGAATTGAAGCCAGATTGTATGATTCTTCTCATACATTTAATTTCACTTTATCAAACGATAATTCTAGATTTTATCGTAAACATTCAAACCAGCAGTGTTTATTTGTACATTTTTGTGCTTGTAATGAGCCATAACTATTCCATGAGCACCTTTTAATTGGAAAAGATACAGCCTTGCGGCCTATATCACAGTCCGCTTAATATTTTACCAGAGCTGTATCCCCATTACATTCCGACTTCTGGAGTGCAGAGGAGAGGGTTGGACTGTATGGTAACTACTCGATGAAATGATCATCATTGGTTATTGAAATGCCAAGCTACATCAAATATCTGTAAACAGCAGTCGACGGAGCAAACAGATTTGCAATAATGTCTTCTGATCTTTATTTATGGTTGAGTTTTGGGCATGTCAAGGGCCGGCCATGAGGCTTATCGTCGTGCACACATTTCCAGGTGATTTATATTTCTGTGATTTATAAAGGGAAAATCGCCTGCAGGTGTGCGTACACACGGTTTTATAAGTATACTTTTGGAGCTCACGCCATTTTGGGCTGTTTTAATATGGATCCTACGCACTGTTTTATAAGTGACGCCTCACCCTGCCCAGAACAGTCCCATCTAGCTGTGAGCCGCCCGGTGATGACAGTGACCCTAATCCACACTCTGAATGTTCTCCTCCCACAGCTGGAGGGGGAGCTGGAGGTGTGCGAGAGGGAGAGCGGCGAGCTCCAGGAGTACGCCAACGTGGTTCTGCAGCAGATTGCTGACTACTGTCCCGACATTCTGGAGCAGGTGGTCAACGCACTCGAAGAGTCCTGCTGACCCCTTGACCCCCCGACAGCTCAGTCCCTAATACAGTTGTCGATACTATCCCGTGTCAAGTTGCGCTTGGGTGGTGTGTAGCGGTGGGGGAGCGACGAACATCCGAAAGCCTTGACGTGTCTTTCCTGTCCTGGGTCTCTTGAGTGTTTTCTGCGTATTTATGTACATGGAGGAGAGGAACGTGGAGGCTAATCTAGGGTGCTGTGTCCCCGTCTTCACACACACCTCACCTCCACCGTTCCTCTCGTTGTGATGGATACGACGGGGCGATAAGGTTGAGCACAATTTTTTGGAGGCATGTTTTGTCCAGTCACTCTTTGTGTCAGTATGTGTGGAGTAGATGGCAGGGATCTTAAGGGAAATCTCTAGATCCTAAAGAGAGGGAAGAGGTGGGTTGGCCGAGTCGTGGCAGCATGTTGACGCTTGAGGCTTTTGTAATTAATATATTTTTGAATCGGTCATTCGATTTACTTTCCTATGGTCCTAAAGTATTGAGCTGTTTATCTTAATTTAAACCATTGGTCGAGTTAGAAGTCCAGATATTGTTAGATCATTTAAAACACTTAAATCTATGCTTTAAACCAAAAAAGAAGTATGTTTTCCAAATGTTCCCATGTAATATTTGGATCTTGTTAGAGCCAGAATTATATTTAGGTTAACTGGATTTTTGGGAGTTGGGGTTCAGTTAAAAGCAACACCACAGGCCAAGGGCGTGAATGGGCATGTTGGCCACTCTTGCAAGGGGGGGGAGCGGTTTGGCCACTGTAGCCACCCCTCTGCACACCCAAGCTACAGAACAGAACGGAACCAGAACAAACTAAATCCTAGCGAGGCTGTAGTTCTGTACTACAAGTCACAAGATAAAGTTGAGAAAGAACAGATTTTACTCCAGAAGATTTTTGCACACTAATGTCCCATGTGTTTAATGAGGTATGCAATGTTGTTTCTGGAGTCCCAGTGGCCTTGGAGCATGCACAGTGATCTGTTGTGGACCTAATGCAGGGATGTGTAGTCCTCTGTACCAATGGTGCTAAGGCATGGTGGAAGAGTTAGGTTTCCCATCCAACCTAAGTAACCATTTGACCGCAAATCATATACAAAGTATTTTTTTGTATCGATCCCACTTTAAAAAGCCCTTGTTTTGTGTTTTTTATTTTTGAATCTGTGAAGAGGTGAGGGATGTTTGTTCCTGTTCCTGGTCTTGTTTTTTTTAATCATGTGTGTTCCAGTGGTAGTTCCTTCTTGTATTTCCAGAGAAACGGTGGACCTTATTTCACCAGGGATTCGTACTGTTTAATCTTCAGGGCTCGTGGTTTTGATTGTGCTATGGCATTTACAGCTAATGTAAGTCCGTTTTTGGCAGATTTTGCATTTTTAGATCAGTTTGTAAATAACTTGATAATTAACACGTAAAGTGATTGGATATAGGTGATTTAGTGGAAGATTTGCATTCTAAAAAAATATATATGAAAAGTTAAAAGCAGTGCAGTTGTCTTTTTGTGTTTGTATAATTTTGTCTCCAAGACAAAATGTGTGTGACAGTACTGCCATAAATTGCAGAAGTCATGATCTATAGATATACATATATAAAAAAATGTTTACCATATGAATATGCATTGAATGTTTGCACAGAATCCTGAGGAGCGAGTTGCTCTCAATAAAATGTCTAGTGTCCAGAGAAAATGTGTAAAAATACAACCCTTTGTGTCAAAATGTGAACTGCAGATGTTTCAAACCGTGGTTACGTGAAAAGTAGTTTTCTTGCATTCTCCTTAAGTTATGTTCCCCCATACAATACCCTACCTTTGTTTATATTCACATTATTTTCTCCACCCTATTAGCGTTTATTTTGTTATATTTGAGAAGGCAGACTGCTGTACAAATGTGTCTATTGTGGTATGGCCTCTGTCCGTAATGGAGGTTGCGTTACTGTACCGAAACATAGATGAGTTTAAAATGTTTCTTAATCCATTGGCAACAAGAATTGACCCGTGTGTCTCAACCACACAAGATGAACCTTCCTTACTCTTTCAAAAGAACCTTCATTTCCTGCCCGAGCCTTAACGGTTGCATCATGGTCCTGTAGTTTTCATAGATGTCTGCGTTTGTAAGAGAAATGTACTGCCTTCTGTTTGTGTTAAGAAACCAAACCATGTAAAAAGAAAGCTAAACAAACATGTTTGATTATTTTCATTTTGTATGTATGTAAATAAATATCATCAGTCTTGGAATTTTTCCTTTTTGAAAACCTAGTAATTGGCATGGCATTTACCTTTTACTCTAATATTGCACAACAACCAAATCCTGTTCTGGGAACAACCTTTGCACAAGGGGAGAAGTATAAAGGCAAAAGAAATTAGCAGCCCCAACCTGCTCATTGAAACATAACTCACTTTATTCATAAATATTACTACAGTAGGAATATAAAAACGTTAAATTACTGTTTTTAAACACTTTTTTTTAATGTATCAGTGGAAGCTCCTTAGGAGGAAAAGGACTGGTGTGTTGAGATATTGCATATTAAGATTGCCAACTGTTTCTGGTAAGCATGTCCGCTCCACAATACGACTGTTCAAAGTAACATTTAGGAATAACTGATCTGGCATTCCGCAGGAATACAAAACTGCGCTAAAACATTCTAAAATAAAATTAAAGAAATGAAAAATACAATCAAATCACTTCAATTTGAAGTACAATTTTCTGGACAAGTCATTCGTTACAAAAAATATGTTTTACATAAGGAAAAATACATCGGCCAGAGAAAGCATTTTCTATCAAAAATGTTGTTCCACACAAGGTAGTCCTGTCTTTTTCGCCCCACTAAATAAGCCAAGGGTGTGCACATTATTATGCAGTATTAAACAAACAAATAGGACAAATAAAATGCAAATGTATTTTTTTTTTTAGATTTCAATTTTAGTAGGCACTCCTGTTTCTTAAAATGAGTGTGAGGTAGCTAGCTATTAAGAAATGAACTTAGGCCCAAGTTATAGACTGCTAAGAGAGTAGGAGAACTGGAATGAAACCGTATCAACACAAGGAGACTGCAGAGGACTTCATCTTTCAGACCTGCTCATTTCCAGTGATTCATGTTGGTAACCTCTGCGTTTTTTTACTCAAACATAAAAACTAACCCCCCAATACATCTTCGCAGTATAAAACAATGCTTAAACTGAAAGTGAGACCCCCCCCAACCCAAAAAACAAATGTTATTCGGTCATTTGCCATAGTCCCAGGTTTAACACTTTAAGGCACGGCAGCTGCGTGATCCTCTCCAGCCCTCTCTTGGTGATCTTGGTGCAGCCATACAGGTCGATCCCCGTCAGCTGGGTCAGGTGGTCCGCTATGAGCTCCAGACCCTTGTCAGTGATTCTCACACACTGTCCGATGTTCAGGGTCCTCAGCTCGTGCATCTGGCGCACCATGCGGTTGATGCCATCGTCACTGATGTGGCAGGAGCACAGGGACAGGGACTTCAGTTGGTACAGTCCCTGGGCGATGTAAGCCAAGCTCTGGTCACCAATCTTGTCGCAGAATGACACGTCCAGGCCGGAGAGCTTGAGGGACCCCATCGCCAGATGCATCACCCCCGTGTCGCTTATGTTGTCACAGGAGCGCAGATTCAGGCTGCACAAGTGGGTCATGTTGGAGAGGTGGATCATGCCCGCGTCCGAGATACCCCCGCAGAAGCTGAGGTTGAGCACTCGGAGCTTGTTCAGGCCTTTCGAGACGTGCTTGAGGGACAAATCAGTCAACTTCTGGCAGTCCTGGAGAGTCAACTTCTCCAACGATAAGCAGCCCTCCGCTGCACTCCGGGTCATGCCGGACAGATGTCCGATACCCACATCAGACACATGCCTGCAACTGCGAAGGTTAAGGCTTTTAAGTCCGTGGAGGCCCCAGGCAATAAGCAACAGTCCCGTGTTGGTGATATTACTGCACCCCCCTAGTTCAAGCACCTCCAAGTTCTTTAGATACTGGGCTATTCGGCCCAGGCTAGAGTCTGTTATCTGTTTGCAGAGACTTAAGTTCAGCACTCGCAAGGAGGGGATGTCCTGTACAAAAGCATGTCCCAGGCCGTTGTCCGTGAGGTTGAAGCAGCCACATAAGTTAAGGCTTTCGATTTGCGGCATCCCCTGAATCACGTAGCTTAGACTCCGTCTCAGGCTGAGAATCTGTACCTTCTTGATGCCCCGGGTCTGGAGACTGGGGAAAAGGGAAGGGTTGGCCCTGCGAAGATGCAGCTTGGCTTCGACTCCCCTCCACACGGACTTGTGGTACGACGCGTCTCTCCAGGCCGCGCAAACTTGGGCCACTCGTCCTTTGTCCTTAACTTCCAGATAGCTGAAGATAATTGCCAATATCTCCGGGAAAAGGCAGGATATATGCGTCTCCATTTCAAACATGATTTCAGACAGAGCGGCTGTATCCACGGCAGCAGTTTGTTAGTGGCCGTAATTTAAGGTTAGCTTGCCGAAACTGTGGGTTGGCCAATACAGGTCGAGTGGCTAACGTTAGCTATGCTAGCTAGCACACAAACAAGCCAACTAGCGACTACTTGTTTGTAACATTAGCCCGTTAGCTAGACGCACTTCCAACCACACGGAATCTAAGGGCCCCGCTCTAACATCGTTAACCACCAAGCTTGACGAATATAGCGTTAAAACGACGTATACGTAATGGTCGAAAAGCTACAAAACACGGACAAGTCAAACGTAGTAAAAAAATAAAAAATAAACGCTCGCAAGCGTGCTAACTAGGCTAATAGCATTATGGGCTAACCATAGCCTAGCCGCCAGCTAACCAAACTTGTAAATCGTTGAAAGCGTCACAATCTCATCTAGGCAAACGCAGATCCGCTTCTAAAACGCAATCATGGAAAAGTCACGAATGTTGAATCAAAGATCCGTAAACACGTCCACGCCGTTTCTTCCGTCTGTAATTAGCAATGCTATGAGTAACTGCGTTAATTTAGAATTTAGCGAGTTACAAAAGGAAGTATCGCGGCCCCGGCCATTTTTTTTCAGCAGTAGCCCTGGATCCACAGGACGCTCAGCAGTGAGTTGATCCAGCCGGACTCAACCAACCAATGGAGGGCGGGCGGGTCTCGGAGTTTCTGCTGCCTCCTAGTGGAGGTGAACGGTTCTGCAAAGGCAGTGGTGCATTCATTCTAAATCTCAACCCATATATGAAATTAATTGTTAGTTTCTAACTTGTAATTGTATGATAATAATGTCATATTGTTCTTACAAAAATACACATCCCATCATGAAATACATACATGTTCAATCTGTGCAGCAAACTAAAAACTCGTTTCCAATGCGAACGCGATTCAATCGAAACCTGGCGCCGGGTGGTTCGTTAGCCAGCTGCCTCGCCAGGTAAGATTATTATAACGAGCGATGTCAAATACTACCTACGATAAAGGGCCGAAGAACAATGACAAGTTTATGAAAACTATCAAACTATCAAAGCAAAGGCAGTCCGCAGAGTATATCACAAATACAAACTATATTGAGAATAGGCCTATCTGGAAACACAGGTGTTTTCACCCTCAACGCAAGTGAGTGGAGGGTAAAAAACCCCGAATAAACATTGTTGTATGTTTATTCGGGGGGATACAATTGTATCACAATTGTATCACATTATCGTTTCTAAGTTATGGTTCCCCCATACAATATCATACGTTTGTTTGTTCATGTTCCAATGGTTTTCTCCACTCTATTACCGTTTATTTGGTTATATTTGAGAAAGCAGACTGCTGTAGAAATATTTGTGGCTATTGTGGTATGGCCTCTGTTCGTAATGGAGGTTGTGGAACTGTATCGAAACATGGATGAGTTTGAAATATGTGTATTCATCCATCCATCGGCAACCAGAATTTACCCAACATGTTTGTGTGTCAGCCACACGAGATTGAACCTTTTTTGAAACCAATGACACTTGGCCTTCATTTCCTGCCCGAGCCTAGCGGTTGCATCATGGTCCGGTAGTTTTGGGGGTTTCCTGCGTTTGTAAGAGACATGCACTGCCTTCTTTTTGTCTTAAGAAAGCGATCAAACAATGCATACAACTGCAGGCCGCGGAGTATATAATACATGTACAGTATATCATTTTATTGAGAACACATCCGTGTTCAAAACACACATTTTGGAATGTAATTATGTTTGCATCTATTTGATTGTGGGGAAATGTATTTCAAGCAAATTGTGCAACATTTGTTCACTTATTTAATGCTATTTAATTTGGCCTACATTTAAACGCATTTATTGTTTTTGTGAAATTGTAATGAAAAGTAGTTTGTCTTGATATGTTTAATAGGGTTCGGGCTACATAACGTACATATTGCATGGTGTATGTCAAGTACGATAGTAAGTGCAGTGCAGTTTCAGGTTGGCTGTTAGTAGTGTGTAAAATAAACAAATAGACTCTATCCAGTAGGGGGCGGCAGTACTCTGATAAACCGTGTCCGTCGCAGGAGACATGAGCGCCACACAGCTCGTTGTAGTGCTCATTGGGATCACTGGGTTATCTTTTGAGATTTAGATAAACAAACAAAAACTGAGGTATACAGAGGTATACTTGCAAACTAAGCATAAAAAATGATTACAGAATTTGTTAAAATGGTGGTCTTAATCCGCAGAGTACCATACGTCATTGTCATCGTCAGGGGGGAGAGGAGTCAAGACAAAGGGGATGGGGTGTGAGGAGAGAGGCAGAGCAGTGGGAAGGAGGTGCTGAGAGAGGGACTGCGGGAGGATGAGTCCCCTTTAGCTTCCCTTGTGGCTGGACTTGTCTCTGCTAATAACCCTGTCTGCTAGCTCTCACAGACAGATGGTGAATTAACTCCAATTAGCCCACTCTCACTAGATCTCCTCTGACAGCACACACGCATGCACAGACGCACACACATACACACACTCGCACACACACACACACACACACATGCACACACGCACGCACATCAACACACCCAAAAATAAACACACATACACACACAACGACTCCTGGGATCCGCAGTGTTGTGTACATGGCCTGTACATGTGGTGCATTCTGTGTTATGTTTTTTATGGCTTCGTGTTCCGGCTGCATGGTGGTTGCATGAGCATCTAGAAGAGACATGAACCACAGATATATTATGATAAGACAAATAAGTATAACACACATGCTGGGATTCTCTTCTGTGCATTTGTATTGACGCCCAGGGAGGGATGCCCAGCTGCAGCACCATGTGGGAGGAGCTAGTGACCTCTCACCTCTTGAGTGAACAAGATGGGCAGGTGCTTCAAATAAGGTCAGAGGTCAGTTTCACTGGGGCACGGTATATAGAGATACATGTTGTGCCATATTCAATCAATAAGAATTTCACGCTTTTTATGTCTGCGTGTGTGTGTATGTGTGTGTGTGCATGTGTTTGCGTGCATGTGTATGCACACGCATGTGTGTGTGTGTGTGTGTGACATATTCCCCATAGATCTGTTCTTCAGGAGAGCTGGGGGGATTGGACAACAGCTGTGTGTGAAGTGTGTGTGACCGTGGCGATGGGGAGGAGAGTGCAGGTTACAAAGACAGATGAACACCCCCCCCCCCATACAAAACACACACACACGGCCCCTGTGTGTGTGTGTGTGTGTATGTGTGTGCTTGAAGGCACAGGGTCTCCATCTGAATTCAATAGGTACAGCAGGTCAGTAGAGTTCCAGCGTCCTCTGGATCAATGTGTGAAGGCGCATCACCACCCTCTGTTAAGTGCTTTTTCATGTACTGTACCTTCCTAGCCAATCTCTATCACACACACACACACACGTGCACATCCATATTAATAGAAACACACACTAATCATCATCATCCTCCTCCATCCTGTTTCCTGCCTCTCTTGCATGCATGCATGCACGCACGCACGCACACACACACACACACACACACACACACACACACACACACACACAAACACATGATGCAAATACACACTAACCCCTTTCCTCATGTTCTAACCATGTGGGTTGTGTGAGCTAACAGCC
>OMOU01037026.1:0-11357 GCA_900312585.1 Malacocephalus occidentalis
CATTTGCGACCTTCACAGAAAATGGTAACTGCAGACACACAACGCAAACACCTGTCACATGTCATCGTTTCCTTCCTCCCTCCCACGAACACACACACACACACACACACACACACACACACACACACACTTTATATACACAACAGAGTTAATTAACAAAATGTAACGTGATAAACCCAAAACACCAATGCCTACTTACAGGTACAGAGGAACGGGTTCAACATTGAGCACTCCATACGACCCCATCTCCCCGTCTCGCTCTCAGTCACGGCACCGCAAAATTGAATACCGGTGTTACGGTAAAGTGTATATGAATTCCAGAATCTGAAGGAGGAGTAGCGGCCGTCTGACCACCTCCACGCGTCTCTGAAGAGGCCGATCCAGACCATGTGACCGGCAGCTTCCTCCTGGACCACCCGGTTCTCCGCTGCGTTTCTGATGCTCACCAAGTCCGTGTAGTGTGTCCTGCAGTGCTCCCGCGCCGCGGTCACATTCAGCAACTGGCGGACTAGGACATACCTGTCTCCACCCTGTTTGTCAACTGAAGGAAAAACGTGTAACTCTGATACACTCTGAGTTCTCTTTAAATGTGTGTGTGGGCCATATTCACGTTTGCTTGCGTCAACCTGTAGCCGCGGCGCGTCTCTTACCGTCATAACAGATGGAATAGTAGAGTTGAGCAGCGTCAGAGATAGTTGACCACATGCCGTCCCGGGAATTCATGTAAGTCAGTGCATACGCGTCTTCGCCTAACTTGAAATTTCTGTAGTTTCTCTCGCCCTTTTTGTAGTAATGATGGTCTGCCAGGGACCAATACCGGGTGAAAGGACCACCGGCATGAATGCCTATCCACACGTGGACTTGGTCGCGGAGCAAGGGCCGCAGTGCTTCCATTGCGCCCATGTCGTCGATGGTGGCCAAGTCAAAACCCTTCTCTCTGCAGTGGCTCTGCGCAGCCGACCAGGTTTTGGGTGTTTCTACTAAGCAGTGCTGCCGGTAGTGGGCACACATCGATGGGCTGGTACACAGTCCTGGTATGGGGTGAATAATCACATGATTTAGTACTTTCAGAAATGCTGATCGTGCAAAAACAAAAGCACCAACCTGAGATCAGAAAGAATGGCATCCATTCAATAGCTTCCATGCCTACATAATAACAGAAAAGGACATTCAATGTGTTACTCGATCTGTATATTCTCTGCAGATCCTACATCTGCACTGCTCCCCGTACATACCCCGCTGTACACCCCAGTGTATACGCACTGCTGCGCATACCTCTGTCCATACTTGCATACCTCTATATTTATGAACATATACTTACAGTATATGCACTGTATACATGTTCTTATACGCACTGTATATATATGTTCCGTATATTCTCATATGCACTGTAGATTCTGTAGATTCTCTGCAGATCCTACATTTGCACGTTGACCCCGGATCTGTCAGACACTTGCACTGTTCCCCGTATATGCCCCGCTGTACACCCCAGTGTATATGCACTACTGAGTATACCTCTGTCCATACTGCACATACCTCAATGTATCTCTCTGCCTATCACCATATATATATGTATGTATACATACATATATGCACGCCGCAGATTCGGCATATCCCCTGTGGATGCTGTACATTC
The DNA here is from genome assembly GCA_900312585.1 of Malacocephalus occidentalis. Classification (NCBI taxonomy): domain Eukaryota; kingdom Metazoa; phylum Chordata; class Actinopteri; order Gadiformes; family Macrouridae; genus Malacocephalus; species Malacocephalus occidentalis. Next base: position 1,637 of record OMOU01037026.1, read on the forward strand.
TCTGTAGATTCTGCTCACACTGCTACTGTTCTCAGTTCTACTGTTCTACTGTTCTACTCTGTTCTACTGTTGCTACTACTTTTGCACTTCTGGTTGGATGCTAACTGCATTTCGTTGTACTAGTATGCGTACTCTGTGCAATGACAATAAAGTTGAATCTAATCTAATCTAATCTAATTACATTTGATGAAAGTCCACATTGACACGAGGCACTCCCTTCATGGGAAAATCCCAAAATGTTTTAAAATAATTTAGAAATAATGTTTTGTTCATTATCATTCGTTTCAATGTTTCACTTAATGTTGACATATTTGTTATCTTCAATGCAGCAATAAAATATAGCCTTCGAAATAAACTTACCTTTGATTTTCCTTGTTGAGCGATCAATGATTGTTTTAATAACTTTGATAACTTTCTCTGTGTCTACCTTCCAGGCACCTAGATGGGTTATTTTTATATTCATTCCTACTTTTTACAGTTTCTTAAACGATGTGATGGTGGGTGGTGTGATTTGCGTTACAAGAAAATAAGTCGCGAGGAAGGAAGCAGGCCTACATTAATCAGTTCCACATTGTATGTGTGGCCTATGTCTTTATAGTCTTGTGGGATTAACTTTACATTTTAAATCCATTTGAAAGGAAATTACACTTGACAAATAGCCTTGCTGTCACTTAAAGCTCATTTGCCTTCAACGCAGGTGACACGGGGCAAGCTTTGTAAATACTTTTGCAAATGCCTTTGCAAATGTTGAAAAGTTGAAGGTGTGAGTGCGGACGTAAGATAAGCTGTGTTGCTCACGAGGTGGCTCGCCAGCCAGCACCCCGTCACTCGACAGTATTACCATTCCATTCATCATTTGTCGCTTGTAATTGTAATGCTTTGTTCCTCCTTTTCATGCCCGTATGACACCCATTGCACTCCAAACCGTCCCTGGAAGGAGGGATCCCCGTCATAATCGCATGGGCCCATAATCATATGGCCTGTAAAGCCATTTGAGACTGGAGCTGTGATTACGGGCTATACAGATAAAATTGACTTGACTTCATGTCTCAAAAACATTCATGGTAAATGATGCATTCATAAACTGAACATATATTGCAGCACATGGTTTGCATGTCATTACATTTCTTGCCTTAAATCACAGATCCCAGCTCCATGACAGTCAGAGGCCATCCATCCATTCCCCTGTACGGCCACGTTGTTTTCAGCCAGAGGCCCCGCTCCGCCCAGGAGAAACTCTCTGCTCATCAGCTTATCATGCGCCGTTTCATGTCACCCGTCCATAGCTGTAATCAAGCAAGCAGCAATAAGGACACATATAACAAGAGATTAATTCCAATTTGAGGGTGAGAGCGGCATTCTTTCATATTCCTCTGACTTGGGTTTACCTTACAAGGTTTACTGTAGGAGCCCAGAATGCACAATCCATACGTATTTTAAAAACGTTATCATGAACTATAGTAATGTGCCCGTTCAGAACAGACCAGTATAAAAACGACTGTGAGGGTGAACTACGGAAGGCAGTATGTTAGATAAAACATGTATAAAATGGCAAGAACTAAACATCATTAATAGCTGCCCGTATATGACCGTAACAAAACACACAGGCCAAGGTTAAAAGGACCGGCGCACATGCCTCAAACACGCATTTAAATGGCACAAAACACCTCCATATCAGAAACCAATGACACATATAATCGGATATCATCCCTAATCACCCTGGAATCAAACAGACATGCAGAAAGCAGTCAGACACTAAATCCTGAAACTGATGGACTTCCTTCCTATTTGCATTTCAAATATAAAATGTAGGGAAATGGAAATTATACAGGAAGGTAGGCCTATATAGGCAGATGGAGATAGACTTCAAACCTCTCAATAGCTCAACAAGAAATATTAAAGGTAAGTCTGTTTGAATGAATGAATGAATGCATTTGAACAGTGACAAAGTACAAAGAACATTACACTTGTAATGATGTAATGTACCAGGTTTTAGCTAGTTGCTATTTTCCACCCGTAGTCCCTGGGCAGGTAGATACAATTATTAAACAGCATGAAAATTCCACATTAAAAGAGTACAAAAATACTATGAACTGAATTCATTAACTAATATTTTTGCATTGCTTTACTATCACAATGAGATGACCTTCTTTGAAAATATCAATGTGGATTCTTCCAATAAACCACATTTTAATTATGTTTCAGTCAAAAATAAAAAGTGACCGAGTTACAATTCTGAGCTTCTTTGCCATTATTATGTAAGTATGGACGCTATGAAATGGATACCATTCTTTTTAATCTCAGGTTGGTGTTTTTGTTTTTACATCATCTTTGGGTGTGTGTGTGCATCAATGGTTAAATGTATATTTGAGAAAAATACATTGTTGGTCTTTATTGTACCCAAGGATGATATATTTGTTCATGTTTGTCTGCTTTTTTCCATTACTTACATATACGTTGTATGCCATTTTGCACATATGTACCATCAGTATTTCTGAAAATACTGAAATGACTTGTTAGTAAGTCATGTGATTATTCACCCCATACCAGGACTGTGTACCAGCCCATCGATGTGTGCCCACTACCGGCAGCACTGCTTAGTAGAAACACCCAAAAACTGGTCGGCTGCGCGGAGCCACTGCAGAGAGAATGGTTTTGACCTGGCCACCATCGACGGCATGGGCGCAATGGAAGCACTGCGGCCCTTGTTCGGCAACCAAGCCTATGTGTGGATAGGCATTCAGCCGGGTGGGCCTTTCGCCTGGCATTGGTCCCTGGCAGACCATCATTACTACAAAGAGGGCGAGAGAAACTACAGAAATTTCAAGTTAGGTGGAGACCGGCAGTACGCGGCTACCATGATTTCTAAGGACGGCACGTGGTTATCTCTCACGGTCAATTATCGACGCTACTTCATTTGTTATGATGGTAAGGGACGCGCTGCTACAGGTTGACGCAAACAAACGAAGGTGAATATGGCCCACACACATTTAAAAATAACATAAGAGTTTTTTCTTCAGCTGACAAACAGGGTGGAGAGAGGTATGTCCTAGTCCGCCAATTGCTGAATTGGCCCAGTGCGCGGGAGCACTGCAGGGCACACTACACGGACTTGGTGAGCATCAGGAACGCAGCGGAGAATCGGGTGGTCCAGGAGGAAGCTGCCGGTCACGAGGTCTGGCTCGGCCTCTTCAAAGATCCATGGAGGTGGTCGGACGGCCGCTACTCCTCCTTCAGATTCTGGTGGTCAAACGTATATATTCATACCAACAGCACTTATTATTGCGGAGCCCTGTCTGAAGGGACCACGGGAAGATGGAGGACTATTAATTGCGCACTGTTGAAACCGTTCATCTGTTCCTGTAAGCAGACATCAGTTTTTTGGGTTTATTAGTGACCAATGTTACATTGTATTTATAAAGTGTCTGTTGCATCAAATGTGTGTGTGTGTGTGTGTGTGTGCGCACGCGCGTGCGTGTGAGAATCAGGTTCTACAACAAGGGTGCTCAAAGTGAAGGTGCGCTCGGCTGACCCGCAGGACCTGAGTGACCCTGCAACACAAGCGGCCATTTTACAACAAGTGAGTGTTTCCCTCTGTACGTCATGCTGCGCTGTGAAATCTCATTTGCTCCCAGCCCAAAGGACTCTTTAAGAAACTCATCATTCACAGTCGTTCTGAAACGTTGTTCCAAAAACGACACGTTGCTGCCCATTGAGCAACAACCCCCCCTAGTGCTTTATTTGAAAAGAGTTTGTCTCAATTGGCTCTCAGATGCAGCAGTTGGTGGAAGATGCAACATCAACCGGCGGCCATAAGCTCACATGGAGAACACAGCCTGATGGACAGGTCTTCACCAAGGAGCAGTGCCACCAAGAAGACTGTGACTCTTTAAACTGAGCCACTGACCCACCTGTCTCACATAGGCCTGGCTCAAATGTGTAGGGAGTAGTTCTACTTGAAACTGTGTTCATGTCTCAAAATCAGGTATTTGATAAAGGTCGTAGACATTGTGCATGCGATTTAGAATACTTAACTATGAAGTCGTTTGATGTTTTGTGTGTATGTGCTCAAATATTTCACCCTCTTGTTGAGCATCTTGCATTCATTTCAGTGTGTCGTTCCATAAAGGACCTTGTGCTGTCCAATGAAATATTGGTATTCAGTAATGACAACCACAATGTTGTGCACGCCTTAACCCAACACCCCAGGGCCAGACAGGAGCATCGTTCAGGCTGGGTAATATATCCCCAGTCTGGCCTCCACAGTCACAGGGGAGATTATGTCATTCTTAATAGATATTGAGTAGAATCAGAACTGCTATCATTGATACATAAACATGTGTTGACACACACCAAATGTCCCTATATTGCACTGCTCTCTCCATTTCTGAATATGGTGATGAGATTCTGGTTCCCACGTACGATGAACTGATTCTAATTGTATCTTAATGGCCTTAACTGAGCCCACACAAAGTGATGTGAGGTACTCTTGTTTTTGGGAAACATTGGAACAAACGTCATGTTTTTTTTAAAATCACTGGACGTGTGAACTGCAATGATTGTATCTGCGTTGTCCTCATTGGATTTCAGTTTTTTTGTTGATCTGGACCCATGTCTCTGAAATAAAGTTACATCAAAATATATATATTCATATTTTCACCCCAATATAGCTTCTGCACAAGATATACTAGTGACATTTGTTTTGGATTCACAATATGGACTTATCCAATGTTCTTCAATACGAGGACAATATTGGAGGGCTATGAGATAATAATAATAAAAAAACACCAGTTATAACATGTTTCATTCAATGTAATCTATATGGAATACAAAAAAAAAAGAAAAAGAATTGAGCAAAAGACAGCATGTTGAAATGACAGGATAACAAATACATACAACTATGACTTTAAATCTGTGGAAAAACTGGTCAAAACCCACTGCGTAGCACGCAGTGGGTTTTCATAGAGAAGGGCATGGTGCCTGCAACCGTTTGTTCACCACAGAGAGAATTGAGTAGCAAAACCCTTCCATCAATAGCACAGCCCCTCGGTACTGGCCCTTCGGTACTGGCCTGTTCTAGTAAACCCAGCACTCTGAACCGTGATGCTAATATGTAAACGGTAATATGACAAAAACAAATAAATACAGCAAGACCTCGTCACAAGTGCTCTGACATCTAGACCCGGTTGGGTTTATGTAACCCTCGGAATGACTTGGACGTATCCGTGTAAACCCATCTGCACAATAGTAGGCCACGGCTCGCCCTTATCACAGCATTACACTACAGAACAGCCAGAGCCAATGTGAGAAATGTGCATAGCATCGATTAAAACAATGGTTCCACTCACGTGATATCTAGAGTGGCAGGTAAAACTATTTCATGCACTGCAGCTCGCCGGTGCATTAAAAAGAAGGATAATGGTTTGGTTTCTCTGTTCTCTTGACCACAGACATCGTGGGTGGGTAATCTGCGGTGGTCGTACGGTACTCCTATATTTGCATGAGCTTCAGGTCGTCCATCAAAACTAGTTGTCCTTTTTGTCTTCCTTTTTGTCCTGAGCGTTCTGGAAAATAATACACAAGACGTCATTGTTGTTAATCTGTAGGCTTAGACGAGTCGTAAGAAAGGGTTCTCTTTTTGACTGATGGTAATACGCTTCAATGCTTAAGCTCACGAGAACAGACCAGGACGACACTAAAGCACCAAGTTTTGCAGCAGATCAAGAGATCAAGTTTCCAACATTATGGAAAGGAATGTCCTACAGACAGATACACATTTTGTCTTTACATCCATCCATCCTCTTCTGCTTATCCGGGCCACGGAGGCAGCAGGCAAAGCAGGGCCCTTCAGGCTTCCTTGTCCCCAGCAACACTCTCTAGCTCCTCCTGGGGGATCCCGAGGAGTTCCCAGGCCAGATGAGATATATAACCCCTCCAGCGGGTTCTGGGTCTGCCTTGGGGTCTCCTCCCAGTCGGACGTGCCCGGAAAACCTCTAAAGGGAGTCGCCCGGGAGGCATCCTGAACAGATGCCCGAATCACTTCAGCTGACTCCTTTCGACGCAGAGGAGCAGCGGCTCTACTCCGGGCTCCCACCGGATGTCTGAGCTCCTGACCCCGTCTCTAAAGCTGAGCCCAGTCACCCTGCGGAGGAAACTCATTTTGGCTGCTTGTATCCGCAATCTCGCTCTTTCGGTCACTACCCAAACTCGTAACCGTAGGAACGTAGACGGACCGGTTCACCACAACTGACCGGTACAGCGCAGGCATTACTGCAGACGGCGCACCAATCCATCTGTCCGTCTCCCGCTCCATTTTGCCAGCACTCGTGAACAAGACCCCGAGATAATTGAACTCCTTCGTTTGAGGCAGCAACTGACTTTCAACCAATATTCTTTACCTTCTGACCTATTGGTCATTTTGTCTAACAAAGTCTCTCTCTAGGAGAAGTCTCGCTCTGAACGTTGTTTGATTCAGTTTGCAGGTAGAGAACGGTAGAAACGTCAGGGAGAGTTGGACAGAGGAGTGCTTGCAAGAGTTTTTTGTGTTGTGTCATCTCAATGATTTCATGGCTGACTATTCCATCTGATTTTGACAATTTGAGATTTCAGAGTGCGACTTGGTCAGATGCAATAAAAAACAGATCGGATTAAGCTAAAGGTACAGAAAGAACATTCTCTGTAGGGATAATTTCCATCATGTTGTCAAACACTTCTGAGCCTGTCAGAAGTGTTTGTCAACAAGCCCTTGCCGTATGCATTGCCCCAATGTTGCAATGCATTGGAGCAATGCATACGAGGAACAACAGGAACAATATGAAAAATTGTTGTCCGCATTAGTCAGTTCTATCTGGGGTCCTGGTTGAAAAATGTTTTCCTTTAATAATGGATTAAGTAGTGCTCAGTGATGATTTGTGGCTTTAAACAAAATGATAATGGAGTTTGCTATAGCCTGTTATAGGAAAGGTCAGACACTTAAAATCAGTGGGTGGGTGTGTCCGGCGTGTTAGTCACCTGGAGCAGTTGGTGCTCATTCAGCAGTCTGTCATACTCCCTGGCCAGTCCGTCTGACTGTCTCTTAATCGCCTCGCATTCTGACAGGGACTTCTTCAGCGCTGGAAAGGAAACAAGGATCAAACGTCAGCAACACATTTACAGCAAACAACCAACCACAGTTCAGCATCTGCATTGCTATCGAGAGACTTTTTTTGCTATCCAGAGACTACAAATGTACCGCTTAGTTAACGGATAACAGTGTTGGTTAATCAAAAGCAAAATTAACCGAAATTGACATCCGTTATCTGGATGAACACACAAACACACCAGGGTCAGGGTGTGTGCAAAGTGTCCTTGGGTTTTTGTGAAAGGCGATTTCACAAAGTCCAAGATACTATTATTATTCTTTTTATGCATATACTAACCATCCCCTGAGGTCTTTAGTTCTCCTTTAAGCCTCTCCACCTCTTTATTCAGCAGCTCCATGTCCTCTGTGGTAGACTTACCCCCCTTCCCTTGCATCAGGGTCTACATCACATTACAGATAAGTCATCAGTACTGCTCGATTAAGAGCCCCCTATTGGCGGGGGGCTGTAACTGAAAGGGAAACACCGGTTACTAGATAAATCAATAAAGAACATGTTTGTTAAATGGTTGAAATCCACCCTTTGTTCCGTGCTCTACCGCCTCCAAAGAGCACATATTCACTCAGGACGACGACCACAGCCAACACCTCCCATCCCCCCCTACTACACCTTCCTCTGCTCTGCCCCTGTACTGTCGCTCTGTTCGAACATGTAAAGCGCCCTTGGGTTTCTCGAAAGGCGCAATATACATTTAAGTTATTACTATTGCCACTTGTGCGAGCTCACATTGGTCTTGGAGGTTACCATATAGATTTGACGAACACATTCTCTGTACATTTCAGATGCGTTGTGTGTTCATTGTTTTGAGCTTGCTGTGGTGGTACTGCTGCACGATTACTTGTGCAGCTCGCTCTCCGTCTCTGCACTTCCTGTCACACCGCTTGCGTAATCATTTATTATATAATTTAGTAAGCTACGTTATTTGTCGTTTCTGGTTAAGTTGCATTCCATGTGTGAACCAACTGTTTACTGCGGAATACGGAACTATGCTGCTTTGACTGACAGATCGCATGTCGGTGTTCAATTTTGCCACCTGGTGTAAAAAAATGTTGTTGGCCGTTCAAAGAAATAAAACCATGAATGTTGCACAGCCTCAGATATGACGTTGTTATATAGACTCTCTCTCAGCACCCCCAGCCACAATTCTGGCCGAATCCCGCGTCCCCGGTCAGGGCACGTTGAGTCTCTTGTACAAATGGATACAGACTTACCTGCTTTAGCAGCTCATTGTTCTCCATGTACTTCTTGGCTGCCTGGTTATTGCCGTCGGCCTGCACCTGAAGGGCCGCGGAGGTACCGTGCAGGGTGGCCAGTTGGTTAATCAGGGTGACCACTCGCCTCAACAGGCTGTAAAGACAAACACCGTTGGACTGCAAGGCGCTCCTCGTTAACCATCATGGATCATGTGGTGTTTTCATGTTTCCTTCAGGTATGACGTTTCATTGGATATCATCCTCTGGAGTATTTTATCATCACGTGCATGCAGAGAAACACAGCATTAAACTGAGCTTAAAGCAAAACAACAGACACCAGACAACAGTCTAGCCAACAAACAACAGTCTAGCATCATGGGGTGAATACATTGTGAATAAATGGTATGAAGAATAATATTGAATTGCAGTTCTAACTACTGTCTCTACGAAGACGAAGGAAAGTGCTGAAGAAGTGTTGCAGAGATAATTGGTACAGCTAAACATGTACGCAACAGGATGTCTCAGTGGTACTGACTCACAGCCAGAGGAACAGCGAGAAGCCAGAGATGTACAGATTCCTCTGGGCTCTGAACAGCTTCATGTGCAGGTGGTCAAACATGCCCGGGTTGAGCTTGGCATCTTTGCCGTGCTCCGTGTTGGAATATTTCCTCACTTCACGCACGGCATCTGAAGGGATGGCAAACGGGAACATATAGCATCGGTGCAACATTTGTTTGTACAGAAACATAACCACAAAGCTATACAAAAAAATGATAATACAAAAATGGCAACATCTGAATTTAGAGCGCTGTGCATGTTGTGTCGGTGTGTCCTCTCTCGGTCGATCAGCAATGAGACATGACAATCTAAATGCCTGATTGCGTGATTTCGCCTTACTTTGAGAATGCCAATGCGGAGTGAGCTTGAAATGTAGGTGATCAAGACAGTAAAACAACTTCAAATGAGATTAAAACTTGAGTAGACCAAACAGACTCAATGCTTTAAACAGAGGCAAATAAAGGAGGGAGATCCTTCAACATACACTTCACAAATGACTCCCATGCCTCTGACTCTACGGATAATCTGACTGGTTTCTTACCAAGGAAGAGAACAATAAGAATGATGATCATGGCCAGAAACACCTTATTCCAGAGCCTCGCCACACTGTTCCAGATGTTCAGCTTGAATATCCTCTGCCATCTGTCACAGACGACAACCACACACAAGATTGATAACCAACACAATGTGGTAACTCTTAACTATTCTGGTGTATAATTTCTCTCTCTCTCACACACACACACTCACACACACACACCTTGTTGCTGAAATAAAGGGCAAACAGAAAATCAGAAGAACGGCAATCTCCACATAAAGGAAACCTGCAACAGC
>OMOU01037035.1:1666-15772 GCA_900312585.1 Malacocephalus occidentalis
GTAGGTCTATCAAAGGGATCGACGTGATCAGTGAGTGACTAGGCGGAGGATTTGACTCACTTCACTCAGTCACTTCTAACACCAACATCCAAACACTAAAATGAAATGTATGCAGAAGGGAGAGGGGCATGTACAGATCTAATGACGGATGGGGATCCAGTTTTAGATCAAAACAGAGAAGGAGGCAAAACGTGTTCACGATATCGTCTGACTGCGTGGTTCGCTGGAAGTCGACAAATGTTATTCTAGACTGAGACTTAGCTAAGAAATCTTGAGACTACAGCATGGCTGGTAGTGTTTTAAAGGAAACCAGGTGCTTCATCCTCATAGTTAGCTTATCTCGTATCAACTATCCTACCTCTCTCAAAACAACCTGCCAGACCCTCATCAGCCAGGCTTCAAGGCCGCACAATCCACAGAGATGGCCCTGCTCACGGAGTGCCTCTGTGTCGCTAGAGGCTCGCCACGTTCAACACAGTGTACCACCAGATTCTCTTCTCCACTCTGGCAGAGCTTGCCGTTGTGGTACCCCAGTCCTCATGTTGGAAGGCAGAGTCGCTCATCAGCTCAAGACTCAAGACCCACTAATTCAGAGTTCACCTGGACTCTGAATTGGACCCTCCCACCCCCCGCTCCCTGCGATCCAACCACTAACGTGTGTTTGTACGTTGGGCATTATTAACAGTACTTAGCATTGTTTAGCGTATTGTACGTTGTTAAATGTTGGTCACGTGCTCAGAATGGCTCCTCTGCTCTTATCCCAGGTATAAGCAGGCAACCTAGCAATTATCATTGTCATTCTATCAGCCTTGCAAATATTAATGCTTGAAACCTGCTCTATTCTTATCTTTATGTCTCCTTCAACAAATGTACTCAAATGTACTAAGAACTGCCATTGAATGCTGTAGAGTAAGTTAGCCACAGCGAGCTCTGCCATGACTAACGTTGGCACTGTTTAATAAAGCATATCATTAATATCATTAGATTTCATGAATTTACTGAATTTCTAAATGTACAGCATGTTGCCTCCTCATGTTGAGAGGGCGTAGCGGAAGTCATTTTGGGTAACGGAGGAATATAGCACGCTGGAGATGGTCTCAGGAAGCCGACATGACAGCCAGCGTCAAACTGCAACAACGAAGTACACTATGAATTACACTATGAAGTACACGAAGTACACTATGACACAAATGGAAAACATAGGAACCAAATCAATGTTCAGTGTTTTCGCCAATATTATTACTTTAAGTACTATCAATTGATTGACACTGGTCAGTTATCATTGATAAAGCAACACTTACATGTATTGGATAGTTTGCTTCCCCCAAGTGTATTTCAAAGTGTTCAAGCAAACACAGGAACTCAACTAGAGTATTTTTTGAAAACAAAATGGCTTGAAGTACCTGGTATAAATCTGATAGGCTGCTGCTCCCTGAGTCGCTGGCAATGCTGCATCCCGATTGGCTAGGTGGCACGTGCATCACCTGCTGGTGTTCAGTCAGGTGCATTTTATTGAGGTCGGCGGGAAGCTACAGCAAGAAAAAGAGAGAGGAAATGAGTAAAAGAAAATAATTACAATACAATAATTAGAATTAAAAGTCATCATCATCATCGCCACCTTAAAAGCAAAACTGAATAATACAGACACAAAGAGACATGGCAGTGACAGCCTGTGGTGTTCGTTTCCATCCCTGGACACTGGACAAGACATACGTCGGTGCCAGAGGTTGATCGCATCCAAGTGACTTTGGGAAGGTCGGGGGAAAGGGCTTAGAGCAAGTTGAAAGCCAAGTGGTGGATGAACATGACGACAACCAAGTAGTAAAAGAGTGGGTTTATCCTTTAACCCCCTATTCCTGTTTTCTCTCTTTTGCCACCTGGAGATTGCGGGTGCACGTTGCCAGACTCACAGCAAAATGATCCAAAAAGGGCGTTTGTAGTGTTGACCGTTGAATTTATTGTAACTAAACAAAACATTACAATAAAATGCTGTTTAATCTTATATTGGATTGCGACTGAGGTTGAAGCTGAGGTTAAATGGCTGAGCAGCTGAGGGCTGAGCGGCTGAGGTCAATGACTATATCTGCTGTCCTGCCTTCTCCTCACCATGTTCAGCATGCCCCAATTTATACGTTTCCTCCACCTAAAGAGGTGGACTCTCACATACACAAAGAAAAAAGCCATTAAATGCACAAATGAAAGAAAACCTTAAATGCGGCTCCTACACAACCTGCATGTGTACAGAACACATGGGCAGGCATTTTTTATTGACTAAATATCAACAACACAAGACGGCAATCAAACATTTATTTCACAGCAGTGGTGATGTGGTCAGATTGTGTATCTGTTTGTCTCCGTGTAGCATAGACATCGATTTATGTTACTGCTGGTCGGTGCTCTAAAAATTGTTAGTGAGATGTGTACCATTCTGACATGCCAGGAGTAGTGTGGAGCAACGCTCTGTGATTGGTGGTTAGGAGGGAATGACAGCCAACAACCAATCACAGTCCTACCGGTTGATTGAATCTAGCACCAACCACAGAGTTTAATATCAAATCGATGTACATTTGGCCGCGACAGTCGCGTGGGGGTGCTCAGGCTGTTCTCTGTGACGATGTGCCACAGAAACCCATCTAGGCCTGCTGCTCACACACTGCATCCCATGGAGAATCATGTGTTGTGTGTGTGTGTTGGCTGTGTGTTTGTGTGTATGTGTGTGTGTATGTGTGCATGACACAAGCACAAGCCCAAATTAATGAATTCCTGCATGCAAACACGCACATGAACACATTTTTGCACGTTCGGGTTGAAATTCATAGCTTCGATTTTTTGGATTTGCAATACAATGGCAACACACAGGTCAGACTCCCACAAACACGACCCGGACATTAGCTTCAGGTTCTGACAGCTTTCCTTCCTATAAAGTGAAATCCATTTCCCATTAGTGGCTCTGTCCCATTGAGAGATTAACCTGGACTGATAACCCAAGACTGCCATTATTGATGTGAGTGGTGTTACTGCACAAGAACAGACACACTATTGAACTAAGTGTTCTGCTCAATAACCTGACACAGGAATAGAACAAACACATCTCTCAAAGTGTGTGAGTGTGTGTATGTTTGCAGCACTAAGGAATACCATGCAAGTGTGCAGCACCTCTCACACAGAGGGCCACATGGGCATGTCTCATTCAACTCATATATTAATGATGAAATGATGGAGATTAAATATACATGCACACGACTTCCCCTACGCCAGGCTGAGGGAGATAAAGCATGGAAACCTAGGTGGGCACCATCATGGTAAAACACATACATGAACGTGTGCATGAACGTTGCCAACACACACATGTGCGCACACACACACACATCCAATAGCGTTCAGAACATCTGTTCAATCAAGCAATATTTGTTGAGTTTGCTTTCTGAGAGCTTCCAACTTGCCAGAAAGCGTGTTCTTGCTGAATAATGAAAGCTTACTTTGAGAAACCAACAGTAACCATTTGCTCAACACAAGACCAAGACAACAAATGGGAGATATGGCAAAGTGATGATCACAACAATTGCAATGTGACATCATGGCCTGCAGATGTCAGCAGTGTCCACATCTGCCAGGATGTGACCTGGCCAGAGAAACAAGTTCAATATGGAGGGGATCACAGCTGCTGTGATCCACCCATTTAATTCACACAGGAGAATGTGGTTGTTTTATTCATTGAATTACCAGAAAACATCGAACGTGATTGTATATAGATATTGAGATATAAAATCACCTATATCGGGACAGAAGATTTTGGTTCTATCACCCAGCTGAGTCAGGTGCCATTATACCACTGCAGAAGTAGAGAGCGCAATGCGATGATGTCATTAAGGGTGCTTTCACACCTGAGCTGGTCCCTTCTAATCCACATCCAGAATTTCCACAATGCTCTAGCCGAACTACACAGTTCCCGCTCCGGAAACAGGTAAGTACCAGGGGTGGAGTCATACAGGGTTTCCTGTTTGGTCAGGTGCTCAGGTTGGTGCTCGTTGCTGACCAAGGAGGATTTAGACAATGTCAAGATGATGCTATCCTTTTAGTGAGCGTCATTTGTTCGTAAATACAATAAGTACATCCAGTAAATGATAGCAAGGGCCTATGCAGCATATGCAGGACATACATGAACGGACTGTGAGGTAGCTAATGGGAACATCGATGTAGAAGGGTTTTGACCAGGGTCACACCACCATCGACTCTTATGTCAACAGGTCCAATTCACTTTGAAAGTGAGAGTGTCTTCTGGTGTCTTTTGGTCTTGTCATTTTGGCTCCTGTTTTGACAGATCTAAGCATGACATCATAATCTCCAAACATATAGTTGTTGAATGCCTTCCAATCACTGGTCAGCCATGGGCCACTGAAGTGACCAATCGCCTGTTGGTATCGTGTGGGGTGTCAGGTGCCAGCAGTTGGCAGGATGAGCAAAGCGCCGGGCCAGATCAGACGAGGGGCTGACTCTTTACTGACCTCACTGTGTGTGAGGGGCCGAGTGAGGCAGGCCTCTCATCAGAGAGAGAGAGAGAGAAAGAGAGAGAGAGAGAGAGAGAGAAAGAGAGAGAGAGAGAGAGAGAGAGAGAGAGAGAGACAGAGTAGGAAGCAAAGAGAGAATACAGGGTGAGCCGCTCAAACTCTAGCTTAACGCTTAAGTTAGCAACGCTAACATCGATAATTACAATTTGTAAAACAGTTCAATGCACTTGTGTGTGTGAAGTGTGTGTGAAGTGTGTGTGGGTGTGTGTGTGTGAGTGTGTGTGTGGGGGGGGGGTCTGAGTGGCATAGAACCCCCACCAGACAGTTGCCATGTGGCTCAGAGGAAGAGGCGGAGGTGATACTAGGTGATAACGGGCTGTGTGTTGAATCACCCATCATGTGCTCCAGACCTGTTAGACCTGTGGCCCCAGGACCCCAACCCATCCATATGTTGCATGTATCAGTCAACGTTACAAAGCACTGATCACCGCTTGTATTTACCAGCTAGTTACCGTAGTTACCAGCTACTTCTTTATCATTACTCACAGGGAGTGAGGGGAATTTACACTGTGTGCTCAGACTTCGATCAATATGATGTTCAAGGTAAAGCTGTTATATATATAACAACGACAGGGTTTAAAATGGGTACTACAGTCTAAATTCACCATCTTGTGTTCCCATTCCTCCCCAGACTTGAAGTTCAGGATGCCATGTTGAGGACACTGTATGGATGTGAGGCCAAGACAAAAGACACGAGCACAAGTATTCTGTTATTACAATACCAAACGACGACACTGTCAGTTGAATGTATACATTTGCTATGTATTTATGTTTTTGTTTGCAAAGTAACCTGCTCATGTGGACTCTCGATGTTTTCTAGATATGTCTATGTAACTTATTACTATTAACTACGAACATATACAGTATATACTATATATAATATATATAATATAAAAGTCATAGTTGCAGTTACAACATATAACTATAACTTTTATAGTTATATAAGTTATAGTTACTGGTTTTTGGTTGGGTAGGCTCTATTCCAATTTCAGTTGATCTAGTTTGAGTGCTTGCTTCAATGCCGCCTGCATGCAGCGTTTGTTGGCCAATTAGTTTCCTGTCTGGCAAGCCGGGCACTCCGAGAATAACACACAGACTGACACAGAAACAGACCGACACAATGACAACGTGCTGGTGGTAGCATGTTGTGGAGGCAAAGCCAATATTAGGACTTTGCATATTGCCTTAAAGTCTGATGACACATGGTGATTTAGTATCGGAAATGTTACATAGAGCACCTTTAAGTATTTCATGTTTTCTGTCATTTTATTTTGTGTGTTCAATTGTCAGTGAGCTTACTTGCCAATTGTACAAAAGAAAATGTTTTGAGAATAGCACTATGTTTAGAGTGTTGATTTTTGATTGATGGTTTTATATATTGAATGTGTAACATGTTAACATGTTAACATTTAACATGTTTTGAAATTGAAAGGAGAGCTGCACATCTCCAGGGGGTAGGTATCCAAATGCTAACCTGACGAGTCAGAGGATGAGTGAGTTACCGCGCAGGCCTACTATGAGAGTTCTCACATTGGACCGTTTACAATGCTAATGTACTTTCAGAGGAAAAAATGAAATGTGTGTTTGCATCTATTAACACTGAATACTGTTTGAATGGGGAAAGGAAGTTGCATGGCGTCTCTCTCTGGCCCTTTGAGGAAGAGCAGCCATGGCCGGGTCTGCCGGATACAGGGCAGGGTAAACACACACAGTAGTACACTATGGCTGCTTCCTGACACGCACACACGCACGCACACACGCACACACGCGCGCACACACACACACACACACCCCTTTTGTTGTTTCCCAGCCCAGTCCAGATTCACACAAATGAACAAACTGGATCTAACTGACTCACAACTGGATCATACTATAGACTCACATCTGGACACCATTGGCCATAAAACACCAACTAAACAGCTATGTTGACACCAGTTCATGCATGTGCACAATAACACACGAGCGAGGCCTCTCTTCTCTCTCTCCTAGACCGAGTCAACCGGTCCTGAACCCTTGTTGGTTCTCTCTTCCCTCTCTCCTAGACTGAGTTGACCGGTCCTGAACCCCTGTCAGGACCGGAACCCCTGTCTTTATTGTCGCGGTCACACCATGCATGTACACCCGTGCAAGGCGGCCCTCCCAGTCCACCCCACACACACACACACGCCCCCATAGGTGTCGCCGTGAAATTGTTCCTCCGCTTTTATCCCATCCATGGCCATCTTCCTCCACGGTCAGGCCAGGAGCGGTGGGCAGCTAGTGCAGCGCCTGGGGACCACCTCGTTCCATGGAGGAACCCCAGGGAGCACGGGGAGAACATGGAAACTCCACACAGAAAGGGCTGTTCACGAAATCCCAGCACTGAAGACATGGGGAGAACCAACCATGTCCCAGGCGGGAATCGATCCCAGGACCTTCTTGCTGTGAGGCGACAGCACTACCGACTGTGCCACCGTGCCCCTATGTTTGTAGTGGTCATTGATTAGACAAGCTAACTATGAGGACAAAGTACCTCATTTCCTTTTAAAAACTACCAGCCATGACGTAGAATAAAGATTTCTTAGCTAAGCGTCAGTCTAGAATAACTATCACGAGAACATTGGTCAACTCCCTGAAAACCATGCAGTTTTTGTTTGAGACGATAAAGGGCGATCGATTCCCCTTTAATTCCTGACATCAACGAACCGCCACTGTGAGGGGAATAGCACAAACAACGTTTCCCAGGCCCCCTGCTGAGCCCCGGACCTCAGGACCATCAATATGCAATCCCGCCAAGCTCGACACAGCTCTTTTGACAAGACGGACCCATCTCCAGATAGCTACGCACACGATCTCCGGCAAGGCCAAACAAGGGACCATCAGCACGCAACCCTGCTGAACTCAACGCAGTTCTTTGGGAAACATTGAGCCACCTCCCGATTGTTACACACGTGATCTCCAGCGAGGTAGATATCTGGGCATAGTTAGATAGAACTGTGTTTTATAATTGTGTGTTTAACTGTTTATTGGTATTGTCGGATGATATTGTGAACACGTTTTGCCTCCTTCCCTGTTTTGATCTAAAGTCTGAGTGGATCCCTGTCCATTGTTGTTAGATCTGTACATGTCCCTCTCTTTTGGGTTTCTCTCCCTTTTTACCAACAAAGCGCATACATCTCATTTCAGTGTTTTGATATTGGTGTCAGAGTGATTCAGATCCTCCCGCCTAGTCACTCACTGATCACATAGACGTCTTGCACCATGCGTATATAAGGCCAGGTCAGCCACTACTCACCCTGCAAGCATTATATCAACCATGGAGGGGACAGCAGGTAGAAAAATAACACGGCTATGCCTGCATAGAAAAAGTTCTAATAATGTAACTACCATTCTACTTCTTGCAGGCTACGCCGTCTGGGCTTCGGCATAAAGGCTCAGGCAAAGCTGCGAGCGGAGCCCAATAAACGTACCTCTGCTGGACCCAGAAATCCATGGCTACACAGGACTCAATACCGCATACTGTGAAATACACACCAGCGATATATACAACTCCACCACTCCAATGCAGCCATCAGTGGATACCAAAAGGAAGATGCGCCAGCCACTGCAGGAGGCGTGGCCGGGAAGGCTTCTCATAGGTTCGCATACAGCCAGAAGAGTGAAGGCAATGAAACCACTCGACAGCCAACCACAGAAGTGCCTCCTACCAGCCCTCACTTACATAAAGAGCGGTGCAACACCCCGAGCACAGCCTAGACACAACCCGGGTAGAGTAGTCTCTGACCCCCAAGGGGGAAAACAAGCCCAAAGCAAATAGCCTCACACAGCCAGCATGAGAGCCACTGCATAGAGTGTGGCCCCTGACAATGTCGATGACGCAGACAAACACTGCTGAGTAGACTGCAGAGTGCTGCACATACATCGCCAATGCCTGAACCAGGCACAGCAGATGCAACTCAGCCTCAGCGGCATGAGGAGGAGAATGGAAAGCCTTCAGCACAATGTTCCTAACCGGAAATAAATCCAGATGTTCTTGGGGAGGAACATCATGTTCACCCCCAATGGGGGAAGATCGTGCGGCAGAGAGAACCGCATCTTGCAGTGTGTGTTCTCTCTGGATGCAAACAGGTGCACCTGGGCCATGCCTAACCTCCGCCAGATCAGTCTGACTATGTCGGCATGTAGACGGCACTCGTCTGCACGAGGGCCACTGCGGGACATCAGGTCCGCCCCAACATTCTGGACACCGGGGATGTGCACGGCTCTCAGGCAAAGCAGATTCTGATGAGCCCACAGCCAAAGTTCGGCCGCTGCCTGATGCAGGGCGGAGGAGTGCACTCCCCCTGGTCTGTTCACATAAGTCGCCGCCACGACGCTGTCCGTTCTGACAGTCTGGGACACATCCACCCTCAAGCCCGTCAATGAAGTGTCCGAGAAGATGACAACATATGACATCACTCCTCCCAGGGGAACCCCCTTGAGCACTGACAGGGGGTTTTCCCAATACTCCATGTCGGGCAGACCCAGGACCACCATATGGGCCACTGCCATCAGCCCCAACAGGCGCATGACGGACAGCGCCGTCACTCGCCGATAGGACGGCATCTTGCGGAGGGGATAGCTTCGCTGACATCATCACTGAATCTAGGGAAATTCCAAAGTAGACCAGCTGACAGCAGGGAACAGGAGAACTCTTCTCCCAATTGATGGCAAAGCCCAACAAGGTGATGTTTTCTATCACCGCGAAGGTGACCGATCTGGCCGCCTCCTCGTCGTGGCTCAAGTTCAACAGATCGTCGAGAAAAAAGAGTCCTCTTCCCTTGACATCTGAGTGGTTTTAGCGCTGCCTCCACACACAGCGTAACCGAACAGCAAACACTGGTACTCGTACTGGCAGTGGGGTCTAGCAGTTTCTCGCACTAAAAGCAGCATGGCTTGCCTATCCATGCCACTCCTGACATCCGGCAAAAGGGGGGGCAGGAAGGCCGGACCGGTACACGGGGTAGGCATACACGAGGTCACTCCAACTCTTTCACTTGATGCCAACTATTAATGGTAACTTTGATTGTAACGATTAATTAATTAGCAGTTGAGGGACTTAATCCACTGTTATTAATTCGTCCCTGATTTTAGGGTGGTTCCCCGTTATCAATTCAGAATACCTTTTTTAATTATGAGTATTTTAATTTTAGTTTATTTAAATTTTTAATTAGAAGCTAATAACCGATTGTACGTACATATATGTACAACCTACATATATGATAATAATACTCGTTACATTGTACATATTTAATGTTGATGC
Organism: Malacocephalus occidentalis; assembly: GCA_900312585.1. Lineage (NCBI taxonomy): Eukaryota > Metazoa > Chordata > Actinopteri > Gadiformes > Macrouridae > Malacocephalus > Malacocephalus occidentalis. The sequence continues at coordinate 11,516 of OMOU01037035.1, forward strand.
CTCAGTGTTACCAGAGCCATCCCTCACTGATGGAACAACACACAGTCTGTTTACAAGGACACAGAGAAGCACACACACACACGGTATGAATAAATGCCCTTGGAAATTATCCAGCCGAGCTCTCTGTGTGTATCTAGTGAACAGAGTGACAATCAATTATGTACAGGCCTAGATAATGGAGGCGATCAAGCGATCATTTGCATTTTCGTGCATTTTTGTGATCCCATTAGTGTGAGCAGTAAAATGTTCCTCCCCAGCCATGTGTGTGTGAGGTCACATGAATACATAAGTCAGTTACTCAACTAGCAGGACAAGTGGATGAGGAGGATGGGGTTAGGTCCCAAATTTTGCCATGGAAGTGAGACTTTACCCATGCGCTTAACCTCTGACCTCCCACATGATGCTTGGTAACAAACGGACCAGTCAGCCGGACACTGGATGCTAACCAGATGGTGTGTTCCACAGATCCACCTGGGAAATCGTCCTTTGAAACTCTTTGTAAAAGGCAAGAAATACATGGCAGGTGATTGGATGAACCATGTGTCTATTCCCACGCCTGTAGCTGCCAGCATTGAACACTGATTGGTTTGAATCACTGTGGTTCGGCCACAAGCAGATAACTTAAAAACTGGCAAGACGGATTCTCGTGTGAATGTGATCTCGCAGATCCAGCTGGTAACCACAAATGGAGAGGGAAACAAAGATGGATAGAGGCACATAGTTGTGCACGGCAGAGGTAAAGAAAGAATAACTGAAAAAGAATGAGAAATAGAGACAGAGGAGACGCAGAGAGAGACAAAGAGAGAAAGAGAGGGAGAGAGAGTTCATCTATATGCTGTGGAGGGTGGCCTGGCCTTGCCTAGACTGACCAAGCCCAATGCAACCCAAATCGATCTTTATCATCCCCACTTCCTGTGCATGTGATACTCTTGACTTCTCCAGGCCTACTAAAAGCACCACCACCGCCCTCCGCATCTTCCATCCTTTCTGTCCGTCTCCCGCTGTGTATGTCTCTCTCTCATGTTCCATCTGTCTCTCTCCCTCTCATCGCCAACTCTCTCCCTCGTCTGTCTTTCACTCTCTCCCCACGTTCCACCCTTTTCTCTCATCATGTTAATAGAAGGCTCCTCTACATTGGATTCCAAGAAGCTTGTTTTTTATATTATATGGCAAACACACCTGTTATTCTTGTGTGATTACATGACAAACAATATGACTGAAGAGAAAATATTGTATTGATGAGCTGTCTTTCCACCAAGCTGCTAATGCCAGCACTAGCACTGCCTCTCAGTCGGGATCTAGCCGTGTTCATCAGACTACGCTAGAAGAGTGCATCCAGGTCAAGTCTCTCAACAAAGCAACAAGAGCAAATTAGCCCACACAATTGCTGAATTGATCGCCATGGACTGTAGGCCCGTCAACATGGTTGAAGACCAGGCGCTACAAGGCATTGTCCAGATTGAGTCAGACAAGCCTCAGCTGAATATGACAGGCTGGCAAATTTGGAAACACTGCTAGAGCCATGCAGTTCAGGTGATTTCCCTATCATCTTCAATTTTAATTCATAACAAATCCAATGAATGTCATATATTATTACATTTTAGAAATGTTAGGCATTTCCCCTAAATGGGTGTTATCTGAATTAAAAGTCATTAGTCATTAATCTGTGGGTCTTGTGAGTTTGTAGGTACATCACTGAGCTCCTGGGTGATAAATATGTGTCCTGCTCTGTGGTGCTGCCTGCACTCTGCCACCTCAATGGAGGCCTCAGACATTGACCCTGCCTATGTCGTGCACCTCAAGGCTGCATTCACAGAGGACCTAAACAGACAAAGGAGAACACAAATATGTCATGGCTTCAGGTAGCAACAGATCTAGAGCCCAGATCCAAGATCCTCAGGTGCCTGCCCAGAGCAGAGAGGGAAGAAGTGTGGTGAAAGCTGACTGAGATGCTTAAGGACAGGACTGGAATCTGAGCCACCAAAGAAGAAGAAGATGGCCCTCCTACTGATGGAGTCAGAGTCTGATGATGAGGCACCGTCCACAGACAGAACTCTAGACAGGTATAGGGCAGAGCCCAGTGTCGGCATAGAGGCATGTCCACTACAGTGGTCGTCATCACACAAAGGTGCTCATGCTAAGCTGGCCCATACTGCACAAAGGTACTAAGCTACGCCTGCTTCAACAGTCCCATGTGAGAGACTGTGTTCTCTGGCCAGCCACATTGTGAGGTAAGATGTCAGCTCTGTCATCTGAACGTGTCAACAAGCTAGTCTGCCTGAGCACCTGGTTATAAGAGTAGACTTTAGGTTGACCGGAGTCATGTCATGAGATGTTATAATAAATAAACCCTCTTTCTCTGACCAGTTTGTGTTGCATTTCTTTATTACACATGTATTTGTTTTATCTAGTAGTTACTTTATAAAAGTAAATACTAGTATTTTAAACTTGTGTTAATCATGATTAATGACAGTTTATTATTGTGATTAACTCAATTCCTTATTTTAATGTGATCAGCCCCATATCAAGACACCCATGACAGACTTAGTTACCAGTGCATCATGATGAGGTGCCACTTTCTCCATCTTCACTTACATGCTTATTATTGTCATCATAATAATTAGCCATCATCAACCGTTAGTCTGCTACCTTAGATTTTTCTACAAATTAGTGTTAATTAGATAATTAGAAGCTGTTTCAGATAGAATCTGGGCTCATTCTGCTTTGATGGACATGCACATTGGGCCAGTAAAATAATGAGTGAAAGAACTCCACCAAGCCTCCGCAGGAACCAGCACGCACGAGGGGTGGACTGGGAGTTGGGGGGTTTCTCATGTCACACTCATTAGCACTCCAACTGAACACAGCCAAGCACACACGCGCATGCTAAATTAAGGCAAACATCTTGGAGGCTTTTAGTTTTGAGACATAACCTCCCACAGGGAAAACTTCTCCCAGACTGGCATTCTGTTAGGACAGCTGTCTGGGTGCTACTAGTGGGGTCCTGCTGAGTCGTACAGACAATGACAATGAATGCTGCTCCTCCGTGTCAAAGCAGGTCACACAACAACACAAAGTGGTAGAGTCTGGTGCTGCAGCGGAGGCTTCCTGCAGTGCTACTGTGGTTGAAGCCCTTCAAACGAGGACACTAAAGCCTCGGCGCCTCATGCCGTCTGCTCTTCTGTTTACTGGCCTCTGATGGTTGATACTGTGATAATATCCAAGATACTCACTGAAATTAAAACAATGTCTATGTGCTGCTCATTCAGAACCTTAAAACATACTCACATATGCTATTACAATAGGAACATTTGTGTGAATATTTAATGAGCTGCCCTAGAAGATTATGCCTTAGAAAGCTTCTTCCAGTTAGTGGAAAGACACTCACATGAGATACTATCATTATAAAGAACGTTTTTTTAAACGTCACCATCTTCATCAGGCAGAGTCCTGCAGAAACCAAGTTTGCTCAATAGTATCTCCCTCTCAAAAAGTCACCAAGTTGTCACAGAACTTTACAAATGGTTTCTGGCTGACTGCCTAGCATGACACGATTCTTATGGGTCTGACATGCCTGACAAATGTGAAACAAACAGATGTTGAGGTGAGAAAGTTCATGCAGGATGTCTGGGTAAAAGGTCAGCTGGGTATCAACACCTCCCTCTGCAACTGGATAATGGACTTCCTCACCAACAGACTCCAGTCTGTAAAAATTAATAACAACACCTCCTCAACACTCATCCTGAACACGGGGGTCCCACAAGGCTGCGTGCTGAGCCCTCTGCTCTACTCCCTGTTCACCCACGACTGCATACCTGTGCATGGCTCCAACTCCATCATCAAGTTTGCAGACGAGTTTGGTGGGCCTCATCAGCGACAACGATGAGACAGACTACAGGGAGGAGGTCCAGCACCTTACAGCTTGGTGTGCCAAAAACAACCTGGCACTCAACACCAAGAAGACCAAGGAGCTCATCGTGGACCACAGGAGGACCAAGGGTGTCACACACTCCCCAATCTATATTAATGGAACGGAGGTTGAGCATGTCACCAGCTTCAAGTTCCTGGGCGTTCACATCTCCGAGGACCTCTCTTGGTCCCTCAACTCCACCGCCTTGGTCAAGAAGGCTCACCAGCGCCTCTTCTTCCTGAGGAGACTGAAGAAGGTACATCTCTCCAGTCAGATCCTGGTGAACTTCTACCGCTGCACCATCGAGAGCATCCTGACCAACTGCATCACATTCTGGTATGGCAACT
>OMOU01037038.1:0-12186 GCA_900312585.1 Malacocephalus occidentalis
TGGGTTAAACGCGGAGGACCAATTTCACGGCGACACCTATGGGGGCGTGTGTGTGTGTGTGGGGTGGGTTGGGAGGGCCGCCGTGCACGGGTGTGCAGGCATGGTGTTAACCGCGACAATAAAGACGGGGGGTTGTCCGTCCGGTAAAATTATAATTATAATTATAAAATTATAAATTATTAGTAAATGATATTCTCCAATCAACTCAAATGTAATCACTTATTTCATCTGTTATTATATGTGCCTGAAAAAATACACTTTGGGGGGACCATTTGAAAAAAGGATATTTAAATTGATTGGGGTAATGTGAGCTATGCTATCTTTTAATGAGGCCTGGAGTCCTAGCTAGGTCATATCTAACCCTGTGTTGGGACAGAGCTAATTCCCAGTGAACTTTGAAAGAGCTGACTGGAGAAGGTGGATGAATAATGAATCAAATGTGACAGAGTTCAGCAAGTTCTGTGCAATTACAGGCCCATATTACACACCACCGCGTACTAATTTAACACATATTATTCATAGTGTTATTAATAATTCTCTTATTCATGAAAAGGTGGTGGTGGTATGGCTGGTGCTTCAAGACAATTAAATCTGAATTTGTCTTCGTTGGGTGCATGTCATTGTGTAGCTTCAAGGCTCCTGAGCAGTACATTCTCAAGAGATGAAGACCAGATGGAGGAAGACTGGGGAACACTTAGAGGGCACTTATGCATTAAATTAGTCTGGGATTTTTTTCTGTTTTGTGTAGTTTGTAAATACTCAAACTCCAAAATGCCACAGCCTAATTCAACCGCACTTATGTCACTGTAATGTTGGTCTGACAGGACAGGTTGTGGGGATATGCCTGCCGTTGGCCGACTATTTCAGTGGGAATTCTCCTGCCCTTCAGCTATCACCGTGTGACCATTTTTAAAGTTGGTGTCGTGACGTGAAACAGCAAGAACCTCCAAGCTAGCAACCTACACACTGGAAACATCTGTTACTGTTTTTAATTACATTTTCCTTTGTGTAGGTATAGCCATTGTGATGCCATGGCTTGCCTCTCCACTTACAAATGTTCCACCAAGACTGACATTATTATTATTATTATACAATCTAGAGAGAGCTTACCTGTCACTGTACGCAGCAGTTGTGGCAGCAGTAGGCTGGGCATATCTATAGGCAGTGTAACCACCCTGGAGGAAAACACACAGTGACATACATGGATACGCATGGATGTGCACACACACACACACACAGACACACAGGAAGAGATACAAAACAGTAAGTTAGTAAACAGCAATGAACTATAATATCCAAAGCCTGATCATTTTTACATGTGATATACATGACTGAACACATTTGAATTGTTTTCTGAATGAAAGGACCAAACAGGCATGGTGTGCAATGATCATGAGATGTGTTCCTGGCCCTATTTCAAGAAGTTGGATCCCCAGGTGAGTTGGATATGTTCAGTCAGAATTCAGGGAATGGCAGAATATTTAATTTCAGATACCAAGCCCAGACAAGCAGGCAAGTCTGCTACATAGCACGTTAGCTTTGAGACAACTATTGTCTCATTTGTTGAGATAATGGCAATGAACAACATCATACGGTCTTAAATGATTTAATTCCAAGCCACATTGTTTTTCCTCCTTCAATCGAAACGTATGTGATGTGTCTAAATTGAAGTAACAGGCGATTTCTATGCGTTACACACATAAAAGTGGGTTAACTCCACCCACAGCTGCAGGGATTTATTTCCTTAATACTTGAACATTGGCTTGTCCCTTTGTCAGATTGAGGAGTGCAGAATATTCCTTGAAACCCACATACACACAGAGCCCCAGGGTTTATCATTACCAAGCTGGGGGTCGAGCTATATAGCAGCAGAAAGTATTTTTTGTGGATCAGCGTGGGGGTTGAGGGCTTTTTTTTTTTTTTACACATACCTCGCAGCACAAAACCATTAGAGACGAAGCCAAGATTATGAATAATAAACGTAATTAAAATAGTAATCTCAACTATTTCTGTTTCGTGCTCGTTTGGCGACCCCCATGGTGAAAAGTGGTAACTGCATCCAAACGCTGTGTCGCTGGCAGTTGAAACCTGCGGCACGCCTCCACAATTCTCTATTTTTATCACCAATAAAAACAAATATCTGGTCAGATGGTTCAACTAGTATCACAGAGCCAGCCTTTCCATAGTGACTAGTGCAACTGAACCAACTGGGCTTAACAAATAAAAGCACTAAAATAGCAATGGTCAAAATAGCAGGTAATTCCCCGATTGATCACATTTTCAAGGTGCGATAGAATATATCTTTGGAAGCAATTTTCAGGTTCAATTAATCAGGTCCTCTACACTTTGGGGGGTTGCATCCATTTTCAGGAAAGCAATCAGGCGCTGATAGGAACTTAACTGTGCATTCAAGTGAATCTCGTAAACTCTAACATTGAGCCTTTAATGGCCACAAAGGTTGTTTTGATGTTCATTTTACGACACTCAAATCATATCCCATTAATTTCTAAGCCACTTTAGGTGGTGGGTGGCAGGACCACCTCCCACAGCAGATATAACACATTCTCAATAATATTCTAATACATGTTCCCAAGTACCTCTGTGATGATTTTCAAGTTGTTACTGTATAATTATGATAATTTTTTTATGAATGTATTCAGACATGTAATGATAGGATATTACCGTGTAAAGAAACATTAAGCCCATGTCAGAAGTACCTGGGAACCTCGTTATATAAAACAATATAACTTGATCAGAATATTTCACACAATGATGAACACTGTTTGTAGCCAAGTGGCCATTTGTTTTGAGTCTGCCAACGGGAATCCCATGACAGCAGTGGCTGGGGATGAGACAGTATCAGAGCAACATCCACTGTTTCTCAATTTTTAGTGAGATTCACTCACTGTCTGGTGATCCTTTTCAGTTCAGTTTAGTCTCTTTCCGGTTTGGCAGTACTGTTTATTATTTTCTCTGTGCTTTTGTACAAGCAAATTCAAGTCTGAGACGACAAACCAGGGGCCAATACTACAAGTTCAACATCTCTTTCTGTTAGCTGGCTTCACTAAACCTACCAACCATAATCATACTCAAGCGTTGTCACAACACATCAACAAAGTTGCAATGGCAAGATAGGTTTTCCCTATCTAGTGCTGAGCGTGTTCACATGAAAGTGGCAGCATGTGCAAAATATGACCAATTGCAAACCAAATGAAATGACCAAATGAAAAAGTACCAAAGCTGCATATTTTATGAGATAGGCAAACTACAAACAAATATGCAGAGAAAATATAATCCAGTCACAAGTCACTTAACAGGGTAACACTGATGGTTTTTAAATTTCTCAGGCATCTGAAGTTCATAGGTTACCTTACCCAAGCGCTTTGTGATTTTCTATGGCCCCTGCCACTTGGCCAACAGCTTACTGTCACTAGTCGGAAGTAGCAGAAAGTCCTGCTGGCCTGGATGAAAAGTCCAGTCCCTGACCTTTCTGTCATACCAGGTCTTCTGGTTTGCTTGTGCAGTCCTCATGTGTTCCTGTGTTAACACATTCATCTGTTCCAGTCTCTCTCTCATTTTCACCACATTAGCCACACGATTCTCCTGGTCTGTAACTGGACTCTCCCAGTGCTCCCTCAGGAGGTCCAGTGGCCCCCCTCACCTAGCGACCATAGAGAAGTTCAAAATGTGAGAATCCTGTTGAAGCCTGTGGCAAAAAAGCCACAAAAAGCAAATATGGCAGCCATTGGTCCCAATCTAAGCCTGTGTGGGAGATGAACTTCCGCAGCATGCGCTTAAGAGTCTGGTTGAATCTCTCCACCAGCCCGTCTGTCTGGGGATGGTCTTAATGCCCTTCACACCTAACAACTTATACACTTGCTCTAGTAGTTTGGACAGGAAGTTTGTCCCACAGTCTGTGAGGACCTCTCTAGGTATGCCTGCCCTTGAAAATTGTTGCAACAGGCAGTTAGCAACCTGTCTGGCCTTAACAGATCTAAGGGGAAAGGCTTCTGGGTAATGGGTGGCATAGTCACAGATCACTAATATTAACTGATTCCCTGAGGAACTTTTTTCAAGGGCCCCCACTACATCCATGACTATTCTGTCAAATGGTGTGTTAATGACTGGGAATGGTTGAAGCTGGGCACGAGCTACTCCCCGAAATCAAGTTAGCTGACATGTTTCACGTGAAGCACAAACATCATTAATTTGGATGTACATACCTGGCCAAACAAACCTACTGGCAATCCTGTTGCGGGATTGTTGGAAAGCTAGGTGGCCTGCCCAGGGGATGGAATTACCTAGCTCCATGACCTTCTGTATGAGGCTCTACATCAGAGGAAGTCTACAGGCTGGTCAGGCGTGGCTGCTTCCTCACTTTGTTCCCTGACCGTAGCTAAAAACGTTTCCCTCCTCTTCTGGGCCTGAGGCATTTCTGGCCTTCTCAGCCGTAGTCATGACCATGTTACCGACTATCACTGAAGGTTGGGGGTTCAGCTGTGGCCTTTTAACCTCCTGAACTAGTGCCTCAACAGCCCTCCACATGGCCTTCACCGGTAACCTGGTCCTTACCTCCCACCTGCTGTATCAAGTCTAGCATTGTGGGGACATAATTGCCAAGGATGACTGGATATGGGACAGTTTTCGTTTGGGAAGGAAAGCTACTGACAAGAAGTAAGTCTGGCCACATACACTAAGATAAACCTCAGCTGTGGGGTACTTTTTCACATCACCATGTACACACTCCACTGTTCTCTAGGGACTAGGTTAGACAGAACAACCGACCGAAAACTGCTAGAGTCTAAGAGGGCCTCCTCACGCTGGCCATTCACCAACACCGGCACAGTGTGCACTTCCTGAACCGAGTGCAAGTGAGTGGGTCATGGGACTGAACACAGAAGAGATGGCCGGCTCTGTTTGGTTGCCAGGGCATGTGTACTGTGTGTGACCTACCCTGCCCGTTACACTGATAGCAGCGTGTCTCTTGCCTAGCATTGGAGAAAGACTTCCTACTGGTGTTAGGTCTACTGGGAGTGTTTATTGGGAGATAACTGTTTACTTGGAGAGAACTGTCTGGTACTTGCATGAGGTCTAACCTGAGCTTGACCACCCCCATTGGGCGTACTGCATCCAGTGAGGTGACTGTCACAGCCGATGGTAGCTCTCTTGCTCCCAGTTCTAGCTGTCTCTGCAAACTGGGCGGCCAGATAGTTTTACTAATGCAATTTGTGATGGCAAATCCAAATGAGTCCTGAAGCATGTTTTGTGATGGAGGATGTGGTGTTTGCATCATTAGATGGCAAATAATGATCTGTACTTGCACCTTGCAACCAGCAGGAGGAGCTGCACAGCACTGTGTCAGTACTTACGCTGGATAGAGGGCTCCCTGGACCCAGTGAGAGGACAGAGACACAAACAGGCATACACCTGCACACGCACGCACACGCACACACAGCAATGCAGCAATGATCCAATGAAAACCACACGATTGTGATTGTGATGTACCAGTAGGTAGAGTGGGCCCCTGCTCACCAGCAGCTATGAGGCTGATAACCACCGAGATCAATCCAGGGATACAGTCAGAAATGGGTGCCCACAGCGAGCATACCAACTCTTTCTGTTTCAGGAATAGAATACATGGAACACACTTTGCTCGGACCCATGGGAGATGCTGGAACCATGTCATTGGTCATGGGATGGCATTTTGGGACCCAGTGCTTTTGAGATATGTACATATAGCGTATGTAGAGTCTATATTTCAACTCTCGAGTGGGAACAACTGCAACCTGACCCAGAAAAGTATTGAACTAACCCTGACCCCAATGTTGACGCTGAAAGGAGCAGGAAGCCATAACAATATACAATAAAAGATAGATATGAAAGGACATGTGTCTGTCTGGATGCGTGTATGTGGGCCTTTATACTTTCACCAAGTGTCATCAAGTGTATTCGTGTGTGAGAATGCATGCGCCCGTCTCAATGTGCATGTTTCTTTATAACACGCCATCGTTCCTCCCACCACCGATCCACTCTGCCAACGCTTCATTATCCCATACATCTGCCATTTGGCCCCAAAATTGCAAGAAGGAATCCATTCAGCAAAGCCGCACTGTGTGTAATAAACATGGGTACTACAACCCCTAGAACCACCCACAGCCGAGCTCCCCGGCCCACCACTAATAAGTATTAAATGATGTTATCGCATTGTGGCAATCAATTGCAGTGTTGGTGGTGGCACTGGGGGTAATAACAAGGGGAAGGATCGGGTGTGAGCTTGTGTTCACCCACCACCTCTGTACACACATTAGTCACTTCCAATCATTAGCTGTTGTCTCTTTGGAGGTTTATCCTTGTGTGTTTATGTGTCTGTGTGTGTGCGTGCGTGTGTGTCTGTGTGTGTGCGTGTGTGTGGATCCCTTTGTGTGCTTCTACTGTTGCCTGATGAACACCATTGTGATTAGCAGCTGCCAACAAAGTACATGGGATAAAGAATATCAAATTTATTTATGTATTAGATTACATTGTATCCATTTTTAAATTGGCAACCCTTGGATTTTGCTCTGCAAATTGTGTGTGCCCAACATCCCAGCTGCAACTTCTCATTTTTTGATTTAGTGGGAAAAAAAGGAATGTGATGGAAATGGTTTGGTGTGGCAGCATGCAATATCATACCAGTCATAAATACTTACATAAATATCTGCACCATAAAATCCATCCTGGTAAACAACACTGCAGAACACAAACACCAGAAAAACAAACAAAAAAACAAAACAAAAACATTCATATTAGTGTATATGCACATGCAGGATAGCTGGGCTAGCTACCAAACCCTGCCTGATTAGCAAAGTAGGGAAGTTAGTCCATGTTAAGAAAGGAAAGGACAATATGGCACACAAGAAGGACGGAGCTAGAGGCATATTATAAAGGCCTGGCAGACATCCAAACCAATGTTGCTACAGGCAGGGTTATCTTGATCAAAATCATGTGAAAATGTATGTGTATATACGTACAGTATACTGTATACTAGTTGTGTGCTCGTTTGAAGTGTGTCCCTTTGGAACAGGCCCCTTGCTTGAAGCTTTCTCGAGAACCACTCATCCAAAAAACTGCCTTGGGTCCTCAGCAATACACCTGCCAAGTGTCAAGTCGATCAGATGAATGGTTGTCGAGAAAATCTAAGACAGATATGCGTATAAACATACAGACATTCCTCAAATTATAGTCATATATATACGCTATATACACACGGAAAAGAAAGTTTGGAAATCTGTTTTTGGTTGATCATTAATCTATTGTTACAATGCAAATTGTCATAGTATTTTATATAATTGGAAAGCCTGTTTAGTTACCTTTACAATGATGTCCAGCTTGTATGGATCATACACAGACTACCTCCATAAAGTGGGAGCAGAGAGAATAGAATGACCTGCCAAGAGTCCAGACCGCAACCCAACTGAACACTTGTGGGATCAGCTTGGGCATATTGTATCCATTCCACAGCAACCTGTCATCAGGCTGGTGCCCAGCGAGAGGGGGAGGTGCCAGGCTGGTTCCAGGCCGGTGCACAGCGTGAGGGGGAGGTGCCAGGCTGGTTCCAGACCGGTGCCCAGCGTGAGGGGGAGGTGCCAGGCTGGTTCCAGGCTGGTGCCCAGCGTGAGGGGGAGGTGCCAGGCTGGTGTGGCTTCATATGGATCTTCCACTCGCTACTGAGGCTCCTGGTGGTGTATTAAAAGTGTAAAATTGCCAATATGTCTTGTTTGTTTTTTGTTACTGATCGAGTTCAATCATCCAATCCACCAAACAACTCAAACCACGAGTGAATACCAACAGAATACACTGTTTATCATTGGCAGACAATTTGGCAAATTTGACTTTGGCGCTACCCACATAACCAGCTGTGCTGCTTATCCCACAAATGCCTGATCCTTGTTAGACATCATTTATCATTGTAAAGGTAAATAAACAGGCTTCCCATCCATATCAAATACAATGCCAATTAACATTGTAACAACAGATAAATAATTGACCAAACTTCTTTTCCAGAGTTTATACATCCATCCATCCATCCTCTTCCGCTTATCCGAGGCCGGGTCACGGTGGCAGCAGGCTAAGCAGGGCTCTCCAGGCCTCCTTCTCTCCAGCAACACTCTCTAGATCCTTCTGGGAGATCCTGATCTAATTTCGGCCGCTTGTTTCCACAATATTCATCTTTTAGTCACAACCCAAAGGTTGTGACCATAGTTCAGGGTTAGAATGTAGATGGACCAGCTAATCGAGAGCTTGGCCTTCCGGCTCAGCTCCCTCTTCACCACAATGGATGCACCAAGCCACCTGTCCATCTCCTGGTCCCACTTTGCCCTCGAGATACTTGAACTCTTTCGCTTGAGGCAGTAACTCACTCCCAACCCGGAGCGATCACTCCACCGTCTTCTGGCAGAGAACCATGGTCTCAGACTTGGAGGTGCTACCTCTCATCCCGACCGCTTCACACTCAGCTGCAAACAGTTCCAGTGTGTGCTGGAGGTCATGGTCTAATGTAGACAACACCATCTGCAAAGAGCAGGGATGCAATTCTGAGGTCACCAAACTGGACACTGTCCTCACCATGGCTGCACCTTGATATTCTGTCCATTAAGATCACAAACAGAATTGTGACAAGGGACAACCTTGGCAGAGTTCAACACCCACTGAGAACGTGCTTGACTTTGTGCCGAGAATATGGACACAGCTCTCACTTTGGTTGTACAAGGACCAAATGGCTCGTACCAACAGCACCGGTACCCCATACTCAAAAACCCCCACAGGGTTCCCCAGGGGACATGGTCATACGTCTTCTCCAAGTCTACTCCACACAACTATGAATAGGCATGTAAGCTAAGACAGCCTAACAATGTACAGAGCCTTCACCATCTCAGGGCAAATGTTATCCACACCTGGCACCTTGCCACTGAAGGGCTTTTTGATTACTTCAGCGACCTCTGCCAAGGATAGGGGTGGGGCTTCCTCCGAGTTCTTTGACTTTGCCTCTTCCTCAGTTGATGTGCTGGTCAGGTTCAGGAGTTCCTCAAATTGTTCTTTCCACTGCCCGACAATATCATCAGTGTTCTCCTCCCTGACTGTACACACACAGCCTGAGCCCAAGCCCTGCTTTCCCTTCCTAAGTCACCCAACAGTTGGCCAGAACTTCCTTGAGGCCAACCGAAAATCCTTCTACATAGCTGTGAGGTTTTTGCTTTGGCGACCCCTGAAGCCGCAGCCCTTCTGGCCTCCCGGTACCTCTGTGCTGTTTCAGGAGATCCCTGGGCAAACCAAGCCCAAAAGTCCTCCATCTTCAGCCTGACGGCTTCCTTCACCGCTGCTGTCCACCAATGGGCACTAACAGCTTTCTGTCCACAGCTCCTAGCAACCACTTCTACAATGGAGGCTTTGAACATGGGCCACTTGGATTCCATGTCCCCAACCAACCCGGGGATGTACGAGAATTCCTCCGGAAGTGAGAGTTAAAAGCCCCACAGACAAGGGCTTCCACCAGATGTTCCCAGTTCACCCACACTACATGTTTGCGTTTACCAGGTATGTCCGGCAGCCTCCCCCACCATCAAATCCAACTCACCACCATGTAGTGATCAGTTGACAGCTCTGCTCCTCTCTTCACCCAAAATATATGGCCGCATATCTGCTGATACGACTACAAGTCGATTATCGATTTTTGCCCTAAGGTGCTCCGGTACCATGTACACCTATGAACCACATTATGCGTGAATATGGGGTTCGTTATGGCCAGTCAGAAGTCCAACAATAAAGCACCACTCTGCTTCAAATCGGGCAGGCCGTTCATCCCAATCACCCCCCTCCAGGTTTAACCATCGTTGCCTACGTACGCGTTGAAGTCCCCCAGTACAACTATTGATTCTCTGGATGGAACCCTTTCCAAGATGCCACCCAAGGACTCCAAGAATGCTGGATACTGGAGGCAACCATCTCATCCACCAGGGAGAACTCCAAAGTCATATATATAAACTCTTGATATATATATTAGGGCTGGGACATTAACGTGTTAATCACGATTAATTCATTATAGAAAAAGAAATGTACGCATTTAATCGCAGTTTATTTTTGCACTCCAGACAATGCGGAACGTTTCTCAGTGCACAAGTTCCTGGCATACCAATCATAGTGATGCACAAGTGATGCCCCCCATGTTGAAAGCACAAGCCGAAAGTGTCACTCTGACTGGGGATCATTGGACCCCGTTAAGCAATTGAAATGACGTTGGTGTGACTGCACACGTCATGACGTCGCTAGTCAATGATGTATATTTGTAGTTTAACATTATGTATACGTCTTCATTGATTCAGTCATCTACTAAAATCCATTTGAATTGAAAAATGTTGCTTCTTATGTCAAACATTGATATTAGATTAGATTAAACTTTATTGTCATTGCACAGAGTACGCATACCAGTACAACGAAATGCAGTTGGCATCTAACCAGAAGTGCAAAGTAGTAGCAAAAGTATAACAACAATATGACAAGTATAACGACAGTGTGACAGTGAACGGTAACAGTGACAGTAGCCGTGTGAGCAGAATATGCAGAGAATGTACCCCAACTAGAGGAATATACTGAATATACTGAATCTGCGGAGTGCATATAGATATGTCTATATACGGTGAACGCCATACATGAGGAATGTACAGAATAGGCAGAATATACATTGGGGTATGTACCTTATGGGCAGAGGTATCCTCGGACTTGTGTGGTGTAATCCATTATAGCATAGATATAGTGAAGAATGTCAAGGTGCATTCTGGGTCGGTCAAGGGGCATTCTGGGGTCGCAGGGTTGAGGTTACCTGGCACAGACGCCACGTGTATTAGTGATGTTACGCTGTTGCAATAAAACAATAAATCAGTATTACACTCTTATTACCTGCGTGCTAAATACAATAACACGACAGGGTGTCAGAAGGGACTTCAAGTGAGTGTAGTTAGAGACGTCTTACGGTACTAGTTTAGCTAGGATGTCGACGGGCGGAGCAGTTGGAGGACAAGAAGCTGGTCTGGGTCCACATGCGGGAGCAGCAGCCGCGATGGCTCAACCAACCAAGCTACGTTCAGCATCCAGCTACCGGAGCCGTTTGACTTCTCCAAACCCCAAGAATGGGAAAAGTCAGCGAGTGGAGGAGCCCACTGAGTGAAGTCTGTCATCTACACTTCAAGATCCCTCTTGCTGATCGAGCAGAAATTTGCTCAGATTGAGAAGGAGGCCCTGGAGCTGACATGGGCCTGTGAAAGCTTAAGGGACTTTCTGCTCGTACAACACTTTGAGTTGGAGGCGGATCATAAACCACTGCTAAGTCTCCTGGGAGCTCAAGCCTGGGACGCCTTACCCCCGAGGATTCAGCGTTTCAAAATGAGACGAGATGAGATATGCGTACTCAATATCTCATGTTCCTGGGAAAAGCTTGTGGACCACAGACATGCTGTCGCGAGCACTGATAGAGAACAACGCATCAGACAATGACACAGAGCTCATGGAGACCACTAACCTCTACGTGGACAGCATCACGGAGAACCTCCCATCGAGCCGTTCTTACCTGGAAAACCTGAGAGAGCGCCTGAAAACGGACAACGTGTCATCTATGGTCATGCGGTTGTGGCAAGATGGATTGCTGGAGTATCATGCATGTGAAGACATTGAAACTGTACTAGGCAGAGTGTGCCTTCCTGTCGAATGACCTTCCTCAGCCTTAAGGAATTATATCCTCAGTAGACTTTCTGAAGGTCATTAGTGTGTGGTGAAATGTAGGGAGTGGGCACGGCAGAGTGTGTGGTGGCCAGGCCTGAGCCAGCCGCTAAACAAACTAGTGCTGAACTGTAGAACATGTATCAAAGAACATATAAGCCACACAGAGTTGCTCATCCACACAGACCCTGGCAGAAGTTACGGGCGGATTTGTTTACCTGTAAAACATACCTGCTGGTGGTGGACTACTATTCAAAATATGATGAGATAGCGACAATGTCCCAGGGTTACAGGGTGCAGTTCCCCCTCCGGCCACCATCACCCTCAGGGGTCAATAATAATAATAATAGCTTACATTTATATAGCGCCTTTCATAAAACCCAAGGTCACTTTACAGTAGAGTGGACGAAAAGGGGGGGGGGGGGGGGATTAAAGGAG
>OMOU01037057.1:2500-10526 GCA_900312585.1 Malacocephalus occidentalis
TCTTCTGATTGTTGGGACGACTCAATGTGCAACTGTATTGATGGACATCCCTTTCAAACATGACCTAATCATTCCCAACATAAAAGCAAAGGCGATATCATGTTATGTTAGGAGCATATTTTGGCAGAATACATTGAGATGTTTTTGCTATTGTTGTTGTACACAATCTATCCACGACTACAAAGGAAATGTGTGATGGAAATGGGGTTCTAATGACACTAAAGCATGAAAAGGAGTACACAGAACGGTGTAATATGCATGTGTCGCCCATTTTCCTTCTCATTGGGCTTGGAATCGCTGTTGTAAAAGTCAATGGAAGGTGTTATACAGTCACACCGGACACCACCGCGTTGGCTTCATCCAAACAAACAAACAAAAAGATCTAAAATGATGAATGGCGAACGCGAGCGTTAACTCAGCACGTTCACTCACTAAGGATGACACTGGCCTTTGTATACTGAGTGATACACGTCAGTATCTCTGGTGTTAACCTCCCCATCCCCCCATCCTGATTTACAGCACTCCCCTCCATCACACATACAGTATGGCCATGTCCAAAATCACTCATTCCTCAACATAGAACTCAATATATATTTTGGTTCGCCATTTGGTTCACCATTTTGTTGTGTTGTCTGAATGTATAATGACAATTTGTTATATAATGGACTCAATGTACCTCACAATGCAAAATTGTATACAGTACAACCGATGGTCACTGACCAAGTATACACTGTTTCCCATCATGCATTGCGCTGAAAGAAAAATGGCTGAAAATGGCGCGGCGCGGCCGTGTCTCGTCGCCGTCGCGGTAGCTCCGCAGAGATTGTGTGTGTTTTTAGTATTAGTATTTTTTTTCAACATCTTTTGCACAAATGTATCGGCACTAACAACATACAAGCGAGATAACATTAACATTTAACATTAACTTTGATCTACAACAAAGGTTTCTGGGATACTTTTTACATGGATCCCGAGTGGCCGGCGGAGATCGTTTTGTCGAGCTAAAACAACAGTGGCAACGCATCTCCAGAGAAAGGAAGAAGGAAACACCGGGCGAAACACAGACTGAGAGTCCAGGCACAAAGTCCACCTCTGCCCACCATCCTTCTAGCTAATGTCCAGTCTCTGGAAAATATGATATATGATATTAGGGCAAAGATTCGATTGCAACGGGATCAGGACAAGAGGGCTCTGCAGGGGGGGGTGCGTTCGGCCGAGCGCAATCTTGGCACTACACTCCCCACCCTGTAGGACCTGTCCTCCAGGGGCTCATGAAGGATCCAGTATATAGTAATCTCCATAGAACTCCCTAAATGCGTTAGTGTGTTCTGCCACATCATCTCTAAAGCCTCCCACCTCTCTCCTCTCCGGCCAGACGTTGCTGGACCTGGGTGCATCCCCGGACTACAAGGACAGCCGGGGCCTGACCCCCCTGTACCACAGCTCCATGGTCGGGGGGGACCCCTACTGCTGCGAGCTGCTGCTACACGACCACGCCCAGGTGGGCTGCGTGGACGAGAACGGATGGCAGGAGATACACCAGGTAGGAGAGAGAGAGTGTGTTTGTACGCACGTGTGTGTGTGTGTGTGTGTGTGTGTGTGTGTGTGTGTGTGTGTGTGTGTGTGTGTGTGTGTGTGTGTGTGTGTGTGTGTGTGTGTGTGTGTGTGTGCGTGTATTTGTGTGTGTGATGACTGCACAATCTGATGTAAAGCACTGACTGCTGCTAGGATGTGCTGCCAAGTTTGAGACACCGCCCCCTTTTTTGAGCCTGCCTCCCAAGGCTTTGGATTGGTTGGGAAATAACCATTTGTGTGATCACATCATCATTGAATCTTTATTTTTGTGTTTGTTGTTTTGTGTGTTGTTTATTGATGTGTGTTTATTTATTACTGTTATTTATTTTTCACATTTATCTTTCACACAAAAATTCCATTGCATTGTCTTTATAAACATGAGTTGAATGTGGTCCTCAGTCGCATGACAAATAAGTGACACGAAACACAAAATAACTATCCATTCAATTCATAGTTATGTAACTGAAAGTAGGAGTGTGTGATTTGTGTGTGTGTGTGTGTGTGAGAGTGGGTTCCTTCTCCTACTATAAGGAGAGCCAGCACAGCATAATGCATGTACTTACACACACACACACACATGGCCCCCGGGCAATGGCCTACTCTACAGCCCCTAATGTAGGAGTGGACATGCTGGTTTTGTTTGTCAGGGCTTTTTAGGTTAGTGTGAGCTGACGAAGAGGCCTCTCTGGGGATGTCTTTGTGTTGCTGTGGCCCCGGACGGCAGGGCTAAGAGACGCAGCGGTGCTCACTAAATACCGGTCTCTTGTGGAGACCGTCCAATGGACATGGCCGCTCCTAGGGTTTGAAGACCTCGGGGTCTTAGCCCGGTCTGGGGAGATCCTCCACCAAGCTTTGTTCGGATATTATATTTTGATGCTTTTCTATGCTTATTCAAAGTACAATTCCCAATCATTGAAACATGTTAATGTGTACTTCAAAAACCAGATTAATGATGAATTGTGATGTTCAAAATATAAATACTATAAATATACATTTGTGTTAAGTAGAAGCAGAATACATTCAGAACTGGTATCATGAAACATTTATTAACATGCTACATTACCAGATGAGCATTATGAGCATGAGCATGTTAATTTAGAACGGTAGTATTAACTACTGTTATACTGTTAACTCCAGTTAAATGTACTGTTAAATGACAGTTTCTTTCGCTCTCATACACACACAGACACACACCAGGGGCGCTGGAACTAGGCCACTGCACCCACACCCACACACACACACACACACACACACTTTTCCTTCCTTTTCCGCAAATAACCGTATCGCTGCGAATGCCCCTATATGGCAGTAAAAGATGCATCGGTCATCCTCACCTGCTCCAAGACTTATATATATATAGAATATAAGGGTAAAACGCCATGGCCACTCCACCGTTCTTGAGCCATAGGAGAATTTGGCCGTCAGGGCTTTCTGCCAGGAAGCATTTAGGAAGTCAGGTGACCTAGTATACTGGGCCACGGAGTACATGCAGGGAGGAAGTGGTGCTGGAGGAATGGGTCAAACACAGGACTTTCACCCAGGACACCAGGGATCGTATCCAGTGTTATTTTGTACACTTTTTACACTTTATTATTTTAATTTTTCTGTATTTTTATTTTCAGTTTTCAGTCACAGTTTGGGCAACACAACTACATGGTTAGGTTTAGGTAACACAACTTCTTGGTTAGGTTTAGGATTTTTTGCAGAAAAGACACTTTCTGGCACAAACCTTACCTTGACTGTTTCGTCGACTGTGGCACCAGCAATACCATGGACGACATGAAGTCCAAATGATGAAACCCCGGAGCTAACAAAGCACATACGACTTAATTCAGCATAGATATTGTATATTTTCCACAGTCTCTATTTCCAGGCTCTCTTGTGACACTTTTGTTGTACAAGAGAGCCTGGAGTAAGAGAGTAACAATTTTGGCAGGCCAATCGGGTGCCGCTGAGTTGCTTGAAGGACGAATGGCTGACGAATCTGATGGCCAATAGAAGTGAGAGAGGTCGACTGGTAGAAGCAATGCATAGGGTCAGACCACGGTATATCCTGTATAATAATTATTTTTATAGATTATCTGCAACATGCCCACAATTCTGCAATTATTCAACTTTTTTCAGGGGGTGGAGCAGATTGGGAAAAGCAATGGGTCAGTTCTATATTTAATATTTCTCATCTATATTTTGAGACCTATTGGAATTCATTTCCACAGAGAGAAAGCTAGTCAGACACTCCACTTCCATTAGTGACGTCACCAGCTGTCTGACTGATCCATAGCATCGAATGCTATTAGGCTAGCTCTGCTCATCACAGTAGTAACTCATTAGTTCTGCTCATTATTACACTTAATGAACCCATGGTAGTGCGCAGAAGACATGATATTTGGCAGAGGGGGCATGTTTGAATTGCGTCTGTTGGTTATTGCCATTTTCCTTCTCATCTAATCTCTTTAAATTTGAAGCTGAAAAACAACAAACCACACAGAGGAGTACACCTGGGGGCTACGGTTGCCATGGCGTCCAGTGAG
This sequence comes from Malacocephalus occidentalis, assembly GCA_900312585.1. Classification (NCBI taxonomy): domain Eukaryota; kingdom Metazoa; phylum Chordata; class Actinopteri; order Gadiformes; family Macrouridae; genus Malacocephalus; species Malacocephalus occidentalis. The sequence goes on from OMOU01037057.1 coordinate 6,607, forward strand.
TTGAACAGAGAAAAGTGTTGTAGTTGCAATGTAGCAACAATGTTTCTGCTTCAAAACAACTCAGCAAAATTCTACATATTGCTAGTCTGAGCATAATATAAAAAATAAATTTTGCATAATTACGCAGGAAACTATGTTAAAACAACAAACACCAATTGTATTCTTATTCATGATGAAGGCCGATGGTGTTGTTACTGACGTCAAGTCGGACAACTGGGAGCTCTGAAATTCTACCAGAATTTCCGACCTGGGACAACCATTAAAGGATTTCAAGTTGGAGCTTGTTTTCTCTGAGTTCCGAGTTGTCTTGAAGCCACTAGAGGTGTCTGGGTTGGCTTGGAGCAGACCGGTGGCAGCATACACCTCGGATGTGTCCCGACAGTTCTGATTTGCTGGGAAAAAAGAAGCAGATGTGTGTGGCTCTTGGAAATCAGACGCATGCAGGACTCCAGCTCATGCATGATGATTAAGGGCTTGAATTTTCAGTCAAATGTACGTTACGATAAAAAAGATGCTCTCTTTTTGTTGTGCCAGCGTGGATGGCACATGCTTTGAGTTATAGGCCTAAGCCAAACCAATGTATTCCTGTAAAAAAAGTGTCTCCCTGCTGACATCAAATGAGACATGAATGTTGGAATATATATTTGCATTATATAATATAATAAGCCATTCGTTTCTTTTTTGGACAGCCCTTCTGTCTCTGAGTGTGTTGTGTGTGTGTTTGATTAATGACGTAATGACGTAATCGCATTGATAAAACGGTCGGCTTAAAAAGATCAGCAGTCGTGCAACACCTAGTAGTCCCAGTAGTAGTACTATGGTATTACAGTGGAGAAGTGTGCATACTGAAAAGGGCAATATTCTCTCTGTCTCTCTCTGTCTGTCTGTCTGTCTGTCTCTCACTCACACACTCTCTATCTCACTCTCTATCTCACTCACTCACTCTGACCCCTATCCCCAGGGCCCGGCCCCATATATTAGCATTCAGTGGGTGGGCTCTGGCATATAGCGTGGGGTGCCATGGCTCTGATAACCGCCGACAATCCCCACATCATTTGTGCGCTGTCTCTCTGCCGTCACGTCGCCTCAGCCGGGGAGCACCACCGAGAGGCAAGAGCAATTACTGGGGAGTCGGAGCCTCTCTTCGTGTGTTTGTCATTGGCACTGGTGCCAGGAAAGCAAGGAGCCCACGCGATGTGGAGACAGATGAGGAGATGAGGAGGACAGTGTATAGCATTTGGTTGTATTAAACAAATGATCCACAGCACTCAAATCCTATCACCAAAGAAATACTGGATTTCTATGCTAGGGAAGTCATCGCCCAGCAGTCACGGATCAGTGTGTGTCCTCGTGCATCACTTTCAAATATTTGACTCATGTAAAATATTGCACATTGTTCAGTGGGTTCTTGTGGGACGATGTGGGGTTCATAAGCTGGAGTGGACAAGCGGCCAGAAGAAGGGACAAGCGGCCAGCTCTTGTGTCGGCTCCAACAGGCTGCTTGATCGTTGACCGTCTAACCGTGAAACTCTGTGAAATGTGTGTGGCCGATGGCTGGTTGAAGCAGCCTCCTCTGGCCCGAGAGTGACGCATCAAGGCCCTTAGGTTAAACCAACCAGGTTAAACCACACACTGAAGAGAGCGCGACCGTTCTAGCAGGTACCACTGCTCCACGCTCCCATGGCGTCTCTCACTCGTCCTGTCGCGAGCGTCTCAGCATCTGAATGTCTTACTTGTCACACAAAAGAGGGAGGGAAATCCTCTTCTCTTCGCTTGACACAACTTCAGGGATGGTCCGGCACCGCGTAACGCGTTGAGTGGGTTGTTGGACAGGACACTCAAACTTTATTGACAGCTCTGTGGCATATGGGAAAAGAACAGTGGCAATGGATATATCCCTACAGCTGTTTACAATGCATGATGGCATCATTCACATGGTGAGAGGTTGTATTGCAAGGCACCATGCATATGTTTCTGTTGCATTTGACAACTTTGTATTTTTAACTCCTCAGATGCTCAAACCTCCTTCTTGTGAATCACCTGATCTTATCTTATGCTTTTAGAATGCGTGTACCTTTTTGAATGACATGCTGTGTCATCTGTCATCAATGGACAGCGGTTTCTCATCAAATCATAATCTCATGTCAATATTGCTCCTCTTTCATTTGCAGGCGTGTCGCCACGGCCACGTGCAGCACCTGGAGCACCTGCTCTTCTATGGCGCCGACATGAGTTCCCAGAATGCCTCTGGAAACACCGCCCTGCACGTGTGTGCGCTCTACAACCAGGTACCACACGACCAAACAGATCCCAGACTTTGTGTGTGTGTGTGTGTGCGTGCGTGAGTACAATGTGTGTACACAGCTGCAAACACAGATTGTTACATATTATGTGGGGAGCTGTGTGCACATGCTAGTAAACATATTCAGCACCAAGGTAATGCCGGAGAAATGGCTTGGACTACCGCCATTGGAGAACACATGCTTTCCTCTGCGTGTTTTCCTGAATGTTTCCTGGATTCAGTTTGCCTGGGAAGGGAATTGGAATGGGCCAACAACCCACAGTCAAGTACACTCACCTAGTATGTAGTGTACTGGGCTGCCAGTGCTTGGTGTGTTCATGTGTCATGGACTACGTTTTTATCCAAAGCGCTTTATATAGTGGCCTGACGTTCATGACGGTGTCAACCATGCAAGGTAACAACCAACACGTCAGGAGCAGTTAAGGTCAGGTGGTGTCTTGCTCAGGGACACCTGAACACTGAGCTAGGTGGAGCCCAGGGATTGAACCAGCAACCTTACTGTTGCCAGACCCGCTCTTACCGTCCCCCCATGTGTCCTCTGTGTGTGTGTGTGTGTGTGTGTGTGTGCGTGTGTATGAGAGCAACTCGTTGAGGCCCATCGGTGGCATGGTGCAGTATAACATGGATCTAACATGTGGTATCCAGGGTGAGCTCAGTCACAGGTTTGCTGTAACCTGCAGCTCCTCATGCGTCTCCAGCTGTTGGGTTTGTCATTACTTGGCTGCGTTTCTTCACATGTTCTGTAGTTATGGTATTCAGAACGTTGCGGGAAAATAGAAATGTGCTTTCATACTGAAGTTAGTCATGATTAGTTATTGATTCTGCCACTTTGGCATTTAGTCTTGAATACGACAAATGTATTCATGCCGATTTGATAAAGATTCAATCTCTGAAGGGTGCTGCCACCCAGCTAATATTTCTGTCTTCCTTTGCAACTCCATTTGGGAAGCGGTTAGTTTGCACTGAGACGCATCCATCCGTGGTGCAGGCGCAGGTGGGCTGCTGCCACTGTGGCACAGAGCGTGGCTTCACACCTCTGCTGCTCTGTGCTGCCCTGAGTTTTAACTCTGCTGACTCCAGTCATGTAGAACGACCTGCATCCACATGCCGGTCCCAGCAGAGTCTCTGTGTGTGTGTGTCTGCGTGTGCATACATGCCTGTGTAATATGTGTCCTCTATTTGTGCGTGTGTCTGTGTTTGTGTCATCTAAGTGTCTGTGTGTGTGTGTTCATACATTTGTGTGTGTGTGTGAGTGACAATGAGGGGCCATGAGGGACATTATTCAGAAATAGCATGAACATGCACATATGAAACCAAAGTCATTCACACACTATACTGAAAACCTCACGCACATACAAGTGAAAAGGTTTCACACACACAACTGAAAAGGGATACGCTCACATACACAACTGAAATGCTCTCGTACACACGAGTGAAACCTTTTACACAGACTACTGAAATGCTTCCACACATGCTCCCCCCCCCCCCCCCCCCCCCCCCCCCCCCCCCCCCCCTCTCTCCCCCCCTCCTCTCTCTCTCTCCCTCTCTCTCTCTCTCCCAATACCATAGAATGCATACTTGTTATCAACCACAGCTCTTCCTGTAATAAGCCAGATCC
>OMOU01037062.1:2452-15182 GCA_900312585.1 Malacocephalus occidentalis
AAACCCCCCCCCCCCCCATGTAGGTCATGGATGCAATCCAGAAGGCCCATGATGGCAAACCAGTGGCGAAACTCACCAAGAGCCGTGCCCCGTGTGTCATCATGTAAACCCGGCTGCCGCTAAACACAGCCCCCCCTCGGTGTGAGCAGCCCGCCAGAGTTTGCCACTCCCTGTCTCCTCAGGTTGAACCTTCTATCCTCGTACCTGTCTGACGGAACACAAAACAAGTGCTCTGGCATGCTACCACCAACAATAACAACAACAACCACGCATGGTGACGAATTGCCACCACGGGGGGCGGGGCGCCGTAACGCACAGCGCATCTTTCGTCTCCTCCGTGTCCCCGCTGCGAGTCCCCAGGACACCCATGACTACCATACCCCAACCAGTTGAAGGGTATGGTATGATGTTTTTCAGTCCTGGTGGCGTCTCGCGGGGATATGGAGTCGGGGGGGAGAGGTGGCTGGAGGGAGTCTTGTGGTTTTCGCCGCTTTGGTGCAAGTCTCATTGCCTGGCAATACACTCTTGCCTGTCATGTTGTTATTAGGACCTGCCTTAGTTACCGTTGGGTTGCATATCGTGTATTTTATAGACATGAAGGGGCAAAGGGTTTCCATACCAAACGGTTCATTATGCAAACATAATTAATCCTCTGCTTTTTTTTTATTTAGACTGTAAACTGAAATGAAGATCCAAGTGAAACGATACTTAAACATTTTCTCAATTGCACTTTTTGTTACGGCCAACATTGGTCTTTAAATACAATGAATTATCATGAAGCCACTTTAATTTCACAGTCTAGTAATTTGCTAGTAATTGTTTGTTCAGGTGAAGCTCTATACCAATGCACCTGGTGGTGTATGGACATTCTTGTCCAAGGTGTCTCACTGCGCTTCATAATGCATCCTGTGTGACATTTTGTAATAATTGACTCTTGTGTTTTGACAGTGCTACATCATTAAAACTGACGTCTCACTCAATTTAACAAGTTTTGCTGTATTTTTATACAATGTTTCTGATTGTAGAGCAAATGTTGGTCTGACTTCAAGAAATTCAGATGAATACATTTAAAACTGCCTATTATTATTATCTACAACTCTGTTACTTATGTGACTTATTAATTCCTGTACAACATGGCGATGGAGGTTGCTACACTATTTTTAATGCAAATGCAATAACACCAATACAGATGTTCATTGGTATGTTCATTGGTTCTCCTAAAGAAGAGTGTATGGCATGTTGTTAACGCTAGGGGGCGCACGTTCATTCTCTCAGGCAATCATTTTCAAATTGGGAACCCAACTACAATTACAGTATTTCTTTCTCTTTTACAAATGCTAAAAAAAAGAAGCTTTGAACCATTCTGAAAATCTCTTCACAGACTTAACACAGCAGGGCTCTGTTGGAGGAACACATTTGTTGTTGACAAGAGAGAACAGGCGTTCAATTAATCAATTTTCCATGTATTTTTCACACAAGCTCATTCACCACCAAACTGTATGAGTGTGTCCACTCGGGCGCTATAGGTGTCATGTAGTTTTCATGTCGCTCGTATGAAGTGGACCAGGATACCTTGACCAATCCATCACGCCATGTTAGGTCTACTGCAGGGCACAGGCCGATATATGATACTATTTATTGGATTATCTTTTGAGTGCTACGTCAGTGCCCATTCACCTACCTACCTACTCTCACCTCAGTGAATTGCCTTGTGTGAAATGCGACGTGTGTGTTTGTAAAACAGACGGGTTTTTTTTAAATAAAAGTTACAAAAACAATGAGGTTCAGTTGAGGCTCTGGGTACGGCTGATAGTTCACACCTAACCGCTTGTTCTGCGGCTGATATAGCTTATCTGGCGCCCCTAGATGCGCCAGAGGAGCCATTTTAATTGGATGCCTTGCTCGCGACTTGTTTTATACGCATCAACGCGATGTGCTCTTCGACATGAGTCACCTTGCTCCGGACCCAGTACCTCTGGGCTGGGAGTGCACGACCCTGACATGCCACGGCGGCCTGTGTTTGTCTGATGACGTTCCGATATTTAACAGATGTGTGTTTATGTCATTATGTGTCATTGTGGTCCTCAGCTATCTACAGCATACATTGAAACACGAAAAATTAATAATTGTCACCTGCAAATATATATCAATACACACACACACGACACCAAATAAATAAGTTATTAATAATGCTCTGAATTATACACAGCAACCGTATACCCTGTTTTGAATAAATTCCAAAATATTGCTCAGACTCTAAAAATGGACGAAGCATGACATTAATATAATTATATTATTGGTAGTAGTAGGCCTAGAGGTACTCATATAACAAATACATCCTTGTTGACTGTCATTAAAATACAAACGAATCGTTAAAATAAAATATAAACCAATTGAAAAATGGCTTGTGTCTGATCCTATTGTATGTAAACAGTATTGACCATTACTAGCGTAGTAGCGCTGAATACTCTTGGGAGTGTCCGAGTATAATGTGCAGATAATAGTCACGCTGCACAGCACGACGACACATGGACACCCCAGATAACTACCTGATAACACAACCATGTCTCCTTAACCCCTGGAGCGCACACACACACACACACACACACACACACAGACTGCGCCATCAACATACTCTGTCACACATAGCACAACATTAATTTCCTAGTTTTTATTCCTATTATATATATATTCTATTCCTATTATATATATATTTCTATATATTAAGTATATATATACATTAGGAGTATATATATATATCCCCTAGGAGAATAGACGGGTGATAATATTCTCATCAAGAAGGAGCCAAGACTGAAACAGTGAGGGAGGAGCTCAGGAGTTGGGTGCAGAACCTCTCCTCTAAACTACAGAATTATGTTTCATTGGTCAGGGAATGACTGCTTCTCCACAGTTGGCTTTGGCTGGCACAGTGGCTTTATTTTCTGGGGCTCGTCCGTCGAATAGGACACAAGCAGATGATAAACCGGCTTATTGCCATGTATGAAGAATTGACAGAGCAGGCGGTAAATGTGAACATGGTAGCGCACTCTTAAGAGTGTGTTGCTGGTTTAAACTTTCCAGCAACCAACCACACACTGTCTAGTAAAAGGAATTCTTTGTGAACCTGGGGCCTTCTCTCAAGTAGGGCTGCTCTCAAGTTCTACATCTTGTCTGCCTGTCTTCCTCTCATCACAAACATACACACCGCCAACCCAAATCTTGGCCTTCTGCACACTGACAGCAATCTTCACATTGATGTGTCTCAACAAGGTGTGATCACCTCTCCCTCCATAGGACATTGGACTGGTGTTTAACCCTTTAAGTTACATGGTTACATACGGATATGGATTAGATAACCATGGCTAGGGTTGTGAGGTCGGGTACCAGAACCTTTACCACTCGGGAACTGTTACTTTGGGACTGAAAGGAAACAGCCAACACACACATACACACACACCTACAGTATGATGTCAGTGTGCAGAAGGCCAAGTCCAAATGAGCGTGAAAGCTGCAAAGAAAAAGTAGCAGACGGAACTTCTCTTAATCATCACCACTTGATCAAGGACCCCCCCGCTAACTACCCACCCATCATCCCCTCACCCCTCATAAGGGGAATCCCCGACACATCAACAAGATGACACTTTTGGTCAAGATACCTCCCCCGACCAGGTGGGTACTTCTGCCCCCTTCAGCCTCCTGGCACCCTGATCCATGGTCTAGGACCCTCAGAGTGAGGGGGGGGGGGATACCCCTACCTCAAGGTGCCCCGGGCCGATAGAGCGTCTCTGGGTGTCATACCCAGGCTCTTATCTCCCCCGGCCTCCTGCCACCGTCACCGTTGTGGTGGTCTTCACAGGGCGTGTCTCCCTCGTCTGTGAGTTCACGTAGTTGAGTTTGGGTGTTCCCCCCCTCCCCCCAGTGTGTGGTTTTGGTGTAATCCATCGATTAGGGTGCCGGATCACTCGTCGTTGGCGGTGTGTTGGTGGCGCTCGGAGCACGGCGGACGACACGGTAGCTGTCCCTGGATACCTCCGTACAGGTAAGGGTGTGGCCTCCTCTGAGCGGCCGAGGTGAGGGAGGGCAGGTGAAGTTGTACACAGATAATGGGTAGAAAAGGGGATGTTTGCGTGAATACTGGTTACACGGTAGCAAATGAGCAATGAGATGACGTGGATTAGCTAATTTAAAGTCTATCGACTTGTTTTTAATGTATTTATACTCATATTCTGATGTAACATGCATCACTTAAATTATAATATGCATAACCTCTGTCAAAGATGCGTGTTTTTGTTCTTCTGTTTGCGTTGAATCACTCCATACATTTTTATGATTTCAAAAAAATTGTTCTCCTGCCAGAAACTGCCAGGACACACGTGTTTTTATTGTCTTGATTCTCCGGCAATTTGATGGGTTTGATGCTTTAGAAACTTTCCAACACTGACGGCTGAGAGCTGAGCCTGGAAATAGTTTTGTGCTTCTGGATTTTCAAATGCTGAGTTGTGGCCGTTAAGGATGGGAACTATGTTCTTGCTCCCTGTTTAGCAGCAACATTTATTTGCAAAAAAAAGATGTCGATGATTGATTTGTATTTGGACATGAACCCACAGCAAAAAGTGGAGCAGTTATTTCACAATGGTATGAGGGAGTTTGTGGCTTTGATGTGTAAATACATCGTAGGGGTTGTAGATGGGTAGATCTGAAGAGGAGCTAAGTGTCTGAACAAGGGTGTAACCACAAGATAAGGACTTGTATGTCTTACACTTGAACGCAAACTGTAGACCACACACACTAGTGGCTGATTCATTATCTGCATCTCAGTATTGGTTCAAAAAATAAAAGTGACTCTGCAGAGGTATCAGAAATAGACCCTGCTGAGGGCAGAATGGTAAGACTTAGTTGTTGTCGATGTCATTGTTGTCGTTTAATTGTAAATAGCTACATTTTGTCCACTTTTTTGTCAATAGTAGGTGGAGAGACGATCTGAAAGACGGAGCGATGGAGAGCAATCTAACTTATGCGGAGGTGGGCGTGAACCTTACTTATCTTGTTACTCTGTCATGAACAAAACGACCTTCTAATGATCCAAATAAAATACTTATCACACTAATTGCTACTTTTACATATTATATTATTTATACTATTTACTTATGACACACACACAGTCTATATATATATATATATATATATATATATATAAAGGGATGACTGTCTTTCATTAAAATGTGCGTTTCATCTCCCGTCCTCCAGGGTAGTGACGCATCCTATGAAGATAATGACTCTGCCTTGCCTTCTCCACTGAGACTGTGAGTTTCTTCCTCTGAGAGGTCAAATGAGCCAATGAAACACAGACCCCGCCCCACGTCACGCCCTTTCACGCAGCCAATTAGAGCAAGCCATCAATCAATGTATTTAGGGCATTTTACACAAAGCGACTTACAAAGAATACATTTGTTGAAAGAGACAGCAATATATCGCCATGGTACATAAAGATTTGAGCAGGTTTCAAGCATTCATAATTGCAAGGTTAATAGACCGATGACCCCGCCATCCTGACATCAGCCCTGAGCTCATTCCACCACTGCGGTGTCGGAACAGAGAAGAGTTGGGACTTGGCAGAACGACGCTCTTGTGAAACTGCGCCCTCTTCTGGCGATATGAGTGATTAGCACATGTCAGGATCATTGTATGCCCAAGGCATTCAGTCTCTTCTATTTCTCTTGGCCCTGCTTTCCAGCCCAGCCAATCTCCTTCATATTCCCAAAAGACATATACATTATAGTGTATCTATATATAACCAGCACATGTTGTGTGATATCCGGTAGATGCCTAGGACAAATGGACAGTAGAAATAGGCTGTATATCTGCACACTTCCAGTGGTGACTATAACCTGATGCTGGGGAGGAAGTGGGACGTGGAGGAGGAAGAGGAGGAGGAGGAGTGTCCCACAGAGAACATGATCATCAGCCCTGCCTCCGAAGGTAGGCAGCCTCGCTGGTCCAAACCCTCGAGCCTGGACAAGCCTCATGCCTCGCCACGTGACACGGGACCCATCCGACCATTTTGTTTTTCTTACTTTCCGCCTTCTTGTCTTTCCCACCTTTAGCGTACCGCAACCTGAACACCAACGCCACAACGCGAGGAGATGCCCAGGTTCGTTGACCACACCAGGCCTTCCCAACCTTTATTGGGGCCCATAAGCACACACCCCTGACCAGAAATTCAAGGCACAACACTTACATATAGAGGGCCTGATTATTAAAAATGACCACAAAGGCACCTGCATGTTTTGCCAAATATGTATTCAAATGGCACAATAATTTGCATTATGTGGGACAATGAATCAATAGTCAAACATCATAAATAGTACCAATTATATGAGTATGAAAAACATTCAAGTCTTGCCTCAAGGGAAGGCACACCAATATGATACTAAACCATTGGATTAGAGAGATGACATGTTGTCTAACTCTACTTAATAACTTGTTGTGATGCTACAAAGGAAGCACTGGACAGTAGGCTAACGGTAGGCCAACAGTAGGTTAATAGCAGGCTGCCATGGTCCCTGCAGGCCTACGTGGAGCTGAACGAGCTGCAGGACAACAGCTGGCAGCAGACGGGCCGATGGCTGGGCTACGAGGAGAACGTCAGCCCGGCGACGGGGGTCTGGAGCTCCGCCCATGTCTCCTACCTCACCTTCAAGAGCCTAATCCAGCTGCGCAAGACCATGAGCACAGGTTGGACACACACACACGCACATGCGCACCTGTTCACACGGGACTGGACTGAGAGACCATTCCTCAGGCAACCAGAGTCACACTCAGTGGTGTAACAGATAGGCAGACAGACCGACAGACAGATAAACTGACACAGATACACAGACATACATACATACAGATAGCTCTATGGAAAGGACAGACAGACGGCTAGATAGCTCTATAGAAAAGACAGACAGACGGCTAGATAGCTCTATCGAAAAGACAGACAGACAGCTACACAGAGGGACGGAACTCTCGAGCGGTGAGGTGAGCGTGTGTGTCGCCCATCCCACCCCCAAGGTGCCGTCCTGCTTGACCTGAACGCCAGCACGTTGCCGGCGGTGGTCGAGAAGGCGGTGGATGAGCTCCAGATGAAAAGCGAAATCCGGGGCAGCGATCGAGAGTCTGTCTTGAGAGCTCTGCTGATGAGACGCAGGTAGGGGGATGCCGATGTACACTCTAACAGGTGTCACAAAATCCACTGGGAGATGGTGATGATGATTATTATTATTATTATTATTTCTACACGGCACAGCACGCCTTTATTTGGCTTTCTTTTTTTCATCTTCTCCTGGGTGTTCATTCTCACAGCCAGTTCGGGCTACTGGACTCCGCCTTAGGAGACATAGAGATGCAGACTTTCTCTGTGCCAAAAAAGGTATAGCCCAGCCTCGCATCCCCCCCCCGCCTCCATCCAGCACTGTAGTACCTCACCACCGTTGCTCTCAGCCATGCTAACGCCTTGTTCCTTACAGAGAGACACTTCTGACAACATGGAGGCTTCCATCGTCCTCTCTGGTATGTAAAACACACACACACACGCACACACACACACACCAGTGTCCACTTCTGTGGACCTCCATAGTTGACTGTGGCCGTGTGTGTGTGTGTGTGTGTGTGTGTGTGTGTGTGTGTGTGTGTGTGTGTGTGTGTGTGTGTGTGTGTGTGTGCAGGCGTGGTGGATGTGCTGGAGAAGCCCGTGGTGGCGTTTGTCAGACTCGCGGACTCCGTGGTGATGGACTCGGCCCTCGAGGCCCCGGTCCCCGTGCGATTTGTCTTCATCTTGGTGGGCCCCAGCAACTGCGGCCTGGACTACCACGAGAGCGGGCGAGCCATGGGCGCACTGATGGCCGACTGGGTGAGAGACAGAGACGGAGAGATGTAGGGATGGAGAGAGAGACACACAGCAAGAGGGAGGGAGAGATGGAGAGAGAGAGAGAGAGAGAGAGAGAGAGATCAAGATGGAGAGAGATCAAGATGAAGAGAGATGGAGAGAGATGGAGAGAGAGAGAGATCAAGATGGAGAGAGAGAGATGGAGAGAGAGAGATGAGAGAGAGTACCTACAAACAGTACAGGGCTACCTAGAACTTTAGCCACTGGTAGCCCGACCAAGTGTGAAATGCTCAACACAATAACAACACGGTCGGAGAAATGAAGATGAACTGGGAACTTTTGTTACCGAATATGCAGCACTACTCCATCACTGCACTGCATAATACACAGCTCAACAAACCCTTCCCCCGGGGGGGGGGCCCTGTCTCATAGGTGTTCAGCCTGGAGGCGTACCTGGCCCAGAGTGAAAAGGAGCTGACCAATGCCATCGCAGACTTCATGGACTGCAGCATCGTGATCCCGCCCACCGAGATCCAAGACCAAACCATGCTGGAGCCCATCATCAGCTTCCAGCGGCAGATGCTGCAGGATCGACTCCGCCCTGCCGACACCAGGATTGCCTTTGGCGACAGAGCTCTAGGTCAGTTCTTAGATAGGGGTCTGATATCAATCAGCACTGATCCAATCAATCAAGACACTGACTCAGTACTCAGTGGAGGTGCTTTGGCCCAGCACCACTGTCCTATTAACCCCTACCTGCTCCTTTAATCTACTGTCGCTGGTTTGGATCAAAAAACGTCTATTTAATTCGGCTCGTTCACCGCTTGTTTCCCGCGTGTAGCGGACCAAGGCCCGGAGCTCCCCAAGGAGGACCCCCTTGCTCGCACCGGCATCCCGTTCGGCGGGATGGTCCGCGACCTGAAGCGGCGTTACCGCCACTACCTTAGCGACTACACGGACGCCCTGAACCCGCAGGTCCTTGCCGCCGTCATCTTCATCTACTTTGCCGCCTTGTCCCCCGCCATCACCTTCGGAGGACTGCTGTGTAAGTGTTGGATGTTTGGCTCGATTAATCATCTCATGTGTCCGGTCTCTGTCCAATTGGGGGGGGTCTCTTAGTTCTCTTAGTTCTCTAATCAAGAGTATGTGTGCGTGTGCGTGTGCATGTCTGTCTGTATGTGTGTGTGTGTGTGTGTGTGTGTGCATGTGCATGTGCATGTGTGGTCCTGTTATCAGCTGAAAAAACTGGGAAGATGATGGGGGTATCTGAGCTGATGGTCTCCACCAGCCTCCAGGGCATCATCTTCTGCCTGATCGCCGCTCAGCCCGTCCTCGTGGTCGGGTTCTCCGGACCGCTGCTGGTCTTCGAAGAGGCCTTCTACGATGTGCGTCTGCTCACACACCTGAGTCGCTCCAATCGATCAAGTCTGTCTTTGTCTGTTGGATTGAGGTCTGGCAGTGCACCAGTCGGGACAAAACTGGTCAAATAAATATACATTGACGTAGGCTTCTTTTGGTCAGACACGATATACACCATTTTGTCAGGGATACATTCTTTCAGTCTAAATAACTGCAATGGCAAGTTAGTTAATTAATTAGCTAGTTAGCTAGGAAGGTAGTTCATTTGTGAGCTAGTTAGTTTTGGATTAATAAGTTCCGCTAGTTCATTCATTAGCTAGCTAGCTCGTTAATTAGTTAGCAGTAGCTAAAGAATTCATAATGAACAAGTTATATGTTTGTTTGTTTGTTTGTTTGTTCTTTCGCTACTGCATTCATCAGCTCGCTAGCTAGTTAGTTGTTAGTTAGTGAACTGAAAGTAAGTGAGGAATCCTATGCCTTCCCAAAATCTCTGGCCACTGGAAATGAATTGGTAACTCAGACATGCCTGATCAATCACATATTTCCCTCTATCCCAGTTCTGCACGAAACATGGCATCGAATACATTGTGGGCCGCATCTGGGTGGGCATGTGGCTGGTGGTGATCGTGGTCATCATCGTGGCCGTGGACGGCAGCTTCCTGGTGCGATTCATTTCACGCTTCACCCAAGAGATCTTCTCCATCCTCATCTCCCTCATCTTCATCTACGAGACCTTCAACAAACTCATCAAGGTCTCTCCACGTGTCATCATCCCTCACCTGTGTCAGAGCCCAAAAGCATGGGCCTACAACAACATGGTTTTATGTGCATCACAAATGTATGCATTCATTCGCGGTTCTTCTTCTCCTTCTCCATCTTCTCCTTCGTCGTCGTCTGTCGTGGCAGATCTTCAAAGCCCACCCCCTGATCCTGAACTACGTGTATCTGAACGACTCGCTAACCAACCCGTTCCACCACGCGGACTGGGAGTTTCTGGGGAACGGCACGGAGCCGGAACGCCCGGCCTACGCCAACACGGCGCTGCTGTCCATGTGCCTAATGTTCGGCTGCTTCTTCGTCGCCATCTTCCTGCGCCAGTTCAAAAATGGACACTACCTCCCGGGCCCGGTGAGGAACCGAGCCGGCCAACCCCCGAAACACGCCCCACACATATTACGCCAGGGAGGCTATAACCACCACGAGAACCGTGTTCTTTTTTAAAGGAGTCCTATTATAGCACCAGGTGTGAGTGTGATTAGCCATTCTACGAGGGTTTCTCAAACCCGGTTAGAATGGCCCCCACTTGACATCACAAGTGGGAGTGTCAACCTAGAAGTATGCTGGATAGATCAGCCTACCAGTTGCTACAGTCCACTGGGTAGTTTGCTGGTAGACTGATTGACAATCCGGCACACTTCTAGATGGACACGCCCACTTGTGACGTTAAGTGGGGGCCATTGCAACCGGCTTTTGAAACCGCTTGGAATGGCTAATCCCGCGCACACCTGGTGCTATAATATGTCTTCTTTATACGGCTAACGATACACAGAGTGTGAATGTAATACCGATGCTTTCTTCACCAGCTCCGGCGTTTGATTGGAGATTTTGGCGTCCCCATCGCTATCTTCTTCATGATTGCGGTGGACATCAACATCGACGATGCTTACACCCAGGTGGACATTTATCATTAAAGAAATGTGCAAACTATCATCACGGTCATGTACCTGTGTCGACACAGACGGCGGGAATGTTGTCATTCGTTCAGAATATAACAGACTACATAGTATACTGCTTAAGGCTATGGCGATTGATGCTTCCCTTAAGACATGCAAATGGGTGTCATATTTTCAAAGTACCAACTGCTGTTTTCATGAAATTATATATATATTATATATATATATATATATATACTGTGTATATATATAACGGCATACTAGTTGGAATCTCTCATAGTAAGTTCACACATCAAGGTCACACATTGTTGTTCCACCGGCACCCTCCTCTTGCAGAAACTGGTCGTGCCAAAAGGTGTGAAGGTGTCCAACCCTGCGGCCCGAGGCTGGTTTATTAACCCCCTGGGGATTAAGGAAGACTTCCCCGTGTGGATGATGGGCGCATGCTGTGTCCCGGCAGTGCTGGTCTTCATCCTCATCTTCCTCGAGTCCCAGATCACCACGTGAGTGAGAGAACAACGTCTGCTCGCGGGCAGCCGTTGGCGTATCTTATCCACCCCTGCGCTTTAGTGCCCTCTAAGACGCTGGATAGATCAGCCTAACCGGCCTACTACCCAGTGGACTGTAGTAACCGGTAGGCTGACCTATCCAACCATCCTTCTGGGTGGACACTCCCACTTGTGATGCCTGTTTTTGAACGGGCTTGGAGCGGCTAATGACGGTCACACCCGGTGGATTCACATCCCGACCCGTAGGCTGATCGTCAGCAAGCCGGAGCGTAAGATGGTGAAGGGCTCCGGTTTCCACCTGGACCTGCTGATCCTGGTCACCATGGGTGGCATCTCCTCCATCTTCGGCGTGCCCTGGCTGAGCGCGGCCACCGTGCGCTCAGTGACCCACGCCAACGCCCTCACCGTCATGTCCAAGGGACCCAAGCCGGTGATCGAGAAGGTGCTGGAGCAGAGGATCAGCGGGATCCTGGTGGCCATCATGGTTGGTGAGTAGTTGTATGGCTATGGGCGGCGGGGCTCCCCCTAGTGGCCCGCTCAGAGCACTGTTCATGGCAGTGAGAGTCGTGAGGAATATATCGTGTGCAGTATTACTTTTCAATACAATTGCCAATTTTTCCATACTAGTGAATTTCTTACTAGATGTTTCTTAGATGATGTTTGTTCTATTAGGTGTATACACTTTACATGTATTATTCCATTTTTGCATTCTTATATTGTCTTTTTTTTTTTATTTTAGCAACCTCTGGCACGATAATTGCTTTTGGGATTCGTAAAGTTGTATATTTTATCTTATGGCAAGTGTTGTCCAGTCACAGCAGTAATAGTGATAGTAGTAACAGTAGTTACTTTAGGATAGGTGCCTTGCTCAGGGACTCAGAGATCTTGACACTTAGTTAGGTGGAGCCCGGGGATCGAACCAGTAATCTTCCGGTTGCCAGGCGACCTACACCACTACCTCCTGAGTGACTGCCGCTCAGTTAGCAGCAGTACATTGTATGTGTACAGCGCTTTTCTGGGTACCCAAAGACACCGCAGGTGTGGAGCCCCGCCCACCCCGGACTCTGACCGGGCCAGGCCCAGCCTCCACACACACACACACACACACACACACACACACACACACACACTCCACCAAGACCATAGCCTTTGTAAAGCCTGAATGTATTCTGTGTGTCTCCCTGTCCTCCAGGTGTGTCTATTTACATGGAGCCCATTCTGAAGCGGATCCCCATGACTGCGCTGTTTGGCATCTTCCTCTACATGGGAATCACGTCGCTTAGCGGCATCCAGATGTGGGACCGGATACTGCTGCTGAT
>OMOU01037068.1:5710-16550 GCA_900312585.1 Malacocephalus occidentalis
ACAGGTAAACACTGTTGTTGAACTCCCCTCCTCTTGTTAGGTTTGCTTTGCTTACTTTGATTTTCACTAAATTCTTCTCATATGTGAAATTGTAGAGAAGATGGAGCAGAGGAAGAAAAGTGCCCTCAATGTAAATGTGATATATTCTCTTCATCACCTTAATATAAGATGAATGTACGTGTATAGTATGTATGTACAGTAGGTACCTACATAGTGGTTGTGCCTTGGCTCATTGTCCAGTTTTGTATTTCTATGTGTGTTGCTTTCCCTGTCTAGTTCTTCTCGCTCTACGTGCCCCCGTGTGTCCTGTATGCCACCGCCGTGTCTCCTCTATAATTCGCCCCCATGTGCAGCCTCTATTAGACTGGTTCCTCCCCAGTCAGTCCTGGCTGGATCATTGTTCCCTGTTAGGTGTCACTTTAAGCGTGAGGATCTCCCGTCTCTGGTTCCCCGTGTCCCCTGCCCCCCTTACTTGTGATCAAAGCTTCTGCTTTGATCACCACCCGTCTCCCAGTCCTGCCTTTAGGTCCTAACCACACCTCCACACGGCAGTGTGTGTGTATGCATTGTGTATGCAGTGTACAGTGCATTCTGTATGTATGAGTGTATATACATATGTGTCTGTGTGTGTATTTACGTCTGTATGTATGTGTGTATGTACATATGTACGTATATATGTATGTAAATATGTATATGAGTGTATATATGTATGTATGCACATCTGTATGTATAAGTGTATATATGTATCTACCGTATGTATGAGTGTATATATGTTATGTACGTCTCTATCAGTCTATATGTTTATATATGTACTAGGTGTGCGGGGTGCGCGGGGCTGTGGGTGGCAGCATGCGTGCTACAGACAGCAGATTTAGAGATGTTTTACTGGTGCCTTAGCCAGCCTGAGTGAGGAGGCAGCATGCAGGAGCAGGCGCCTACTGCCACAGCCCACAACCAGCCTTTAGTGGACAAACATTCAGCCGACAGCAGCAACTGAGGGCTAACCATGGTGCCATGTTTGGGTTGGAAAAGAGAAACAAGGGAGAATATTGTATGCAGAAAGGGCGTGATTTGTACTGTATGTATTATTCTATTGTTTTTATTCTTATGTTGTTGGTACCTTTCCTCCATGTTAGCTGAACCAAGATTTTTCAAGATTTGATCCCTGATGCAAATAGACACATGAGGTGGAAAAGCGTTTGGCTAATGTGTGTGAGTATGATCACATGTGATAGATGTGATCATACTCACTCTTATGTATTTGCTTGGATTGAAGACACACACACACACGCTTTCTTACAAGAGAAACTTCCAACACACACACGGTGTTTTTCCACATCCAGGGCCAAGGTCAATCAAATAATGAACATTATATTTCTGGGTGATTTGTGATTCATTTCTGCCATTAAAGAGCGTTTGCATTTTTAGGGAAATAGTGATTTAACCCCCCTCAACCTTTCAACATTAAGTGAAACAATATTTCAATCATAAAGACACTCATTATTTTTATCTGAGGCCTTTATGAGTGAAGATATTCAGGTATAAATATTCATGGTCGGTTTTTGGCAGAATTTATTTGCAAGAGGGTCAGCGGGCTTTGTTTGCCGTAACAAATAAAGATGAAAAATAGAAATAAAAGAGAAAGAAATTGGAGAAGTCAACAGATTTTCAAAAAGTGGAAAAAATGTGCCTGGAGCATCTGGCTGGGTCTTCACAGGTCGACTAACAAGGCGTGCCGTGGTAACCACGGCTGGGGACACATCATAGGGCCCTGTTGAGCATATTAGGGCCACACTGGTGAGCTGTTAATGAGCTATCAGGTCTATTTCTTGTAGGCTTGTCGCGTACGCGTAGTCGCTTCGGTGACTTTGTGTACCTGACTCCTAGACACTGACTCTGTCCCCTCCAGGCCAGTTGGCTCTGGTGGGATGGCTGGGCAGGCGGCGCTGCTCTCAATTAGGTCCCCCACACTACCCCTCCCCCATAGTTGTAATGTGGCGATTGAGCGATGTAGTATAGCCCTGGTTTCGGCATCGTCTCGAGTCAGATAACCTCTGACTCTGCCCCCTTGGGTCACACTCGATGTGTGGGCACTGGCGAGATGGAGAGGTGCGTCGTGCCGACTCCCACCTTCAGTCTGATGGCTGCGGTGTGGCGGTTAAGCGACATGCTTTTGACCCAGGTTCCGCCTTCTCTTCGGCTGCGTTCCTATGCACCTCATAGACGATCTGGGACATACACGCGGCCCCCATGCCCCTCTCTGGCAGGATGGCAGGGCGGCATGGACGGATGTGCCGTGTCGCTCTCAGTGGCGTCTCTCGTCACGGGAGTTGGTGCCACGGTTCTCTGCTCACAGATGCCCCTCGGTGGTAGGGGCCAAGGTGTACGATGCGTTGTTGAGCAGCGCTCCGCGGCTTCTACACACCCTGTCTCAGAGCGTTTTGGTGAGAAGGATGTGTATCACCGGCGTGGTTGGACAGCATGCTGAAGTGGGGACATCCCCCTTCAGGGGTCTGGTGGAGACGAAGGTGCTGGACCCCATTGTGAGCACGGCTCTGCCAGCGGAGGTCTGTTGCCTCTTGGAGAAGGGGGCCGTCATGGTCATCCCCCCTTCCGAGTTGCATTAAGGGTTTTACTCCTACTACTTTCTGTTTCTCAAAGTATTTTGGATGCTTACGGTCAGAGCTCTGCTCTGATACATAAACAAGGACAATTGGTTCACGTCTTTGGATCTCAAAGATGCTTTGTTCCACTTCTCCGCAACACGGGTTCCCCAAGATCCTCCATTCACTGCCATTTTACACAGTGCTGAGTGAGTCGTTATTCTACTGTTATGTTGCCATGTTTTCCGTGGACATGAAAAGTCTAGCCACTAGAGAGCAGCAGCTCGAGATCTGTGACCCGACTCACCTTGACCCCGTCTCTCAGAAGAAGAGGTCAAGGGTCGGCCCATTGACGTCGATCTGACTCATTGGTCAAATGAGCTGAATGCGCATGCTAACCCGCACCGCAACGCAAAAGACTGAGCCGCCTTCCGATTGCTAACCACTGTTTGATCCATGTATTCCCCCCGTTGCCCCGTTATTTTTAATTCAGATGAATACCTTTTTTATTTTAATAATTAATACTTTTCTAGGATTGTTTTTAATTGTAAGCTGATAACCAACAGTAGGCCCTACAGTTCGCTTCCACAGAGAGCGCACACAATCACCCCCCGTGGGGGGTGGACACGATGGCCCATGCTCTATGGTCGTAGATGATTCTGTATCCGTTCCTGCCGCAGCAGTTAATCCACCCTCTTGGAGAGGGTCCGACAGGAGAGTCTGTCGCTTTTTATGGTGGTGCTGGAGAACTGGTTGGCTCTGTGGTTCCCAGAGCTGGCTGCTCAGGTTAAGACGTAGATGTGTGAAACCTGTCATCCGGGTGCTTACACCACATTGGGACCTTCCCACCGTGTTACATGGGTTATCCCAGGCCACATTTGAGCCTTTGTGTCAAGCTCTTTTGTATGCCTTGTCCTTTTCGCTCTTACTGGCCTTGCGTCTGCCAAGCATGCTGGTGAACTGACTCTGTCTGTCAGCCCGAGTTGCCTGTTGCTTAATGGTGACAACTGCCTTGCACTGTTAAGACCAAACCCAATGTTCCTCCCTAAGAACATCGGGAGTTCTTTCTGGTCTAGGGATATTGTGCTGAAAGCTTTCCATCCTCTTCCTCATGCCAGTGAGGCTGAGGCAGAGTTGCAGCTGCTGTGCTCAGTTTGGGTATTGCCGATGTGCAGCGTTCTGTGGCGTTCAGGTCTACTCAGATCTACTCAGGTCTACTCAGGTCTACTCAGGTCTACTCAGGTCTACTCAGGTCTACTCAGGTCTACTCAGGTCAACTCAGGTCTACTCAGGTCTACTCGGCCAGGGGCCGCTCTCTTTCTAAGCAGTGGCTCTCGCACTGGCTGTCTGAGGCTATTGGCTTAGCCTAAACCCAGTTGGTTTCCCCTTTGGGGGTTAGAGTCCACTCTACCTGGGGTGTAGCTTTGTCAACAGCT
This sequence comes from Malacocephalus occidentalis, assembly GCA_900312585.1. Classification (NCBI taxonomy): domain Eukaryota; kingdom Metazoa; phylum Chordata; class Actinopteri; order Gadiformes; family Macrouridae; genus Malacocephalus; species Malacocephalus occidentalis. The sequence goes on from OMOU01037068.1 coordinate 9,750, forward strand.
GTGCTCGGGGGTGTTACAGTGGAAGACATCTGCGGCGCGGCTTCATAGTCTTCACCGGCCCCTTGGTCCGCTTTTACTTGTTGGACATGACATGGGGAGCTATTGGTCACAGACTTTTGCTCCTCGCACGGTTGTAGGGGGCACTATGAAATATATTTCCAACTGTTGGTTATCAGCTTATAATTAATAACAATCCTAGAAAAGTATTAATAACCACAATAACCACAGCAGTTATAATATAAGAATGTTTATTAAATTCAAGTTGGCAAATGGCATAAAGTAAATATCCCCTTTAATACGATAAGCAATACACAACCTGAAGAGTGTGTGTGTGTGTGCTTGGGTGTATGTGTCCGCACGCGTGTGTGAGTAAAGCAGAAAGGTGGGTCTAACAAAGGGGTCTAGTGATCAGTGAGTGACTAGGCGGGAGGATTTGAATCACTCGCTTCTAACCAACATCAGAACACTAAACGAGATACATGCCTGTGTTAGTAACCCAACAGGGAGAGGGACATGAACATTAGAACGAGAATGAATACATGGATAAACAGGTTTACAATATCATCTGGTAATATTAATAAACGCGTAATCATACCATCATAAACACACTTATACCTAACTGCCCATATATCTACCTTGCTGTAGGGCGCGTGGTTAGCGATCGGGAAGGCGGCTCACTTTTAGTCAATTAACTCAGTTCATTGCGTTGCACACGGGTGGTGTGTGCCCAGGTGGCTGCTTCTTCCCAACTGAACTGCTCCGAGTTCGGTGGGGTAGCTGGGTCAGCCTTGTCAAAGGCGGTACAACTTTCCAAATGATCCGTGTTGAGTTTGTTGGGGTTGTGCTCTTTGCTTTGCCGGGAGTTGCCCGTCTGACGATCGCGGAGCTACGCCGCGTTCGAGTTGTGGAACGCGGATGATTTCGTCGTGGACCCCGTCGGATGATCACGTGGGTTGATGGTGGACAATCTAGACCACGAACTAGGCCTCGTTCGCGGATCTACGTGGAGACGATGCCCGGGCTCTGCTCAGCGATGGCCCGTCGATATGGCGTTCAGGTTGAGCAGCGTCGTCGATGTCGGGATTTCAAAACGGCTTCTTTCGCCCTCTTTTCCTCTGACAGTACTGCGTGGTTTGCAGGGAAACGACCCATGCTGCTGGTTATTCTAGACTTAAGCTAATGGCATGTCGCACTACAGCTGGAGTTGGTAGAGTCAAAACAAAAGAGGTACTTCATCCTCACTTCTTCTTAGGCTTCTTAGGTCTAATAACCATATAATTACCACTATACGCGCGAAATGGAGCGGGCGTTGGGCTGGGTCAGGCACAGGACCGACTTCTTGGCACGTCTGGGTCCAGCAGGTGGTACAAAACAAAGCGACCCAACAGGTAGCACATAACGAAGGGTGTTACAAAACAAAGAGACTGGACTGTGGGCTGCGCGCTGGAGTATCGTCAAGCCGTGCATGCGCCTTTTGGTCCAGGTGTTGTTTTGATCTTATTGGACCATCCTTTTAACCTCTGCCTCCGGGGCGGTCTTAGTGTTGCCCCCTGGTGGTTACTTCACATATTAATTGTAATTGGCAGTGAAAGGAGGATCTTGGGGAACCAGGGTTGCAGAGGCCCTACACGGTGTAGGAATAGGCTTGCTGCTCAGAGCTGTTACGATTCGTAACGTTATTTTCCATGTTAGCTTATCCTCCCTGCTGTCCGGTAGGAATGACTGGTATTCTTCACTATGGTTACGGATTATAACCTGCGTTATAACCTGTCTTCTACCACTGATCGTAAACTGTGTGATATACAGCGTGGTGTGCCAACAACATCCTGGCACTCAACACCAAGAAGACCAAGGAGCTCATTGTGGACCACAGGAGGACCATGGGTGTCACACACTCCCCAAACCATATCAATGGAACGGAGGTCAAGCGTGTCACCAGCTTCAAGTTCCTGGGTGTTCACATCTCCGAGGACCTCTCTTGGTCCCTCAACTCCTCCGCCCTGGTCAAGAAGGCTCACGAGCGCCTCTTCTTCCTGAGGTACATCTCTCCTCTCAGATCCTGGTGAACTTCTACCACTGCACCTTCGAGAGCATCTTGACTAACTGCATCACAGTCTGGTATGGCAACTGCACCACCTCGGACAGGACAGCACTGCAGCGAGTTGTGAAAACGGCCCAACGCATCACCGGCTACTCCCTTCCCACCATCGAGGCTGTCCAGCGCAAGCGCTGCCTGCGAAGGGCGTGCAGCATTGTCAAGTACAGCTCCCACCCCAGTCACAAACTTTTTTGTCGCCCTTCGCCCTTCTACCCTCTGGGAGGCGCTACAGATCCCTCCGGACCCGGACCAGCAGGTTCAGAGACAGCCTCTTCCCCAGGGCCGTCACTCTACTGAACTCTTCACCCCGGTGAGTACCCCCAGTATAACTACCCTACACTGTACACGTATCACTGTACATTATACCCTGTACTGTATATGTACTGTACATACTCCACTGTTCTCTCTACATACTCTCTGCAGATCCTACATTGCACGTCGACTCCGAACCCAGACCGGCCAGACATCTGCGCTGCTCCCTGTATATACCCCACTGTACACCCCAATGTACACACACTACTGCATATACCTCTGTCCATACCTCTATATTTATGAACATTTACTTGTATGCACTGTACATTGTGGATATTCTTATATGCACCGTAGATTCCGTATATTCTCATAGGCACTGTAGATTCTGGATATTCTCATGCACCGTAGATTCTTTATATTCTTATATGCACTATAGATTCTGGATACTCTTATATGCACCGTAGATCCTGTATAGATTCTGTATATTCTTATATGCACCGTTGACTCTGTATACTCTTATATGCACTATGGTTTCCGCACATTCACACACTTGCACTGCTCCCCCACTGTATATACCCTGCTGTACACCCCAGGGTGCAAGCACCACTGAATATATCTCTGTCCATACTGTACATACCCCAATGTATGGGACATTCCAGAATTGTAGGACATTTTCTGTCACACCCATGAAATTTCAAATAATCCATGCACAAAATACGAAAACATGCATGTGTTGTGTCAATTATACTTGTCCTGAGACAAAATGTAAATATGCTTATAGAAAAAGTGGTTCCAAAATATTATTTAAAATAACAAATTGCTCTCGAGCACCCCCTAAAATGGCATTTTTCTCTTGTCCCACCTTCTTGATGACCAACTTGCATGTCAAATATAACAGTTAAAAGTTTTAAAGCTACTTTTTGGGGAGGATTTTGTTTATATATGTCTCTTGTAATTGTTGAAACAATTTGTTTAATCATCAACATATTTTAAATAATAGTAATTATGCACTGAAGTTGTGTCCCACAATATGCGCGCAACCCTGTTACCGAAACATATTTAGCCTAGTAGAAGAAGAGAACAAACAGTGAGTCACATGACACACAGGAAATGACATCATCAAGCTGTACACTAACGTCATGGGTAGACCAAAGGTAAGTCCTCTTTTCTATTTTTCCTATTTTTCCAATCTTTTCAGCCTTGATTGAGTGTGTCAATCTAACCAACGCAACCCTGTTACGCATATTATCAGAAAAAGACAAATTAATTTAAAAGTTGTATTTATCTATTTATATAACTAAGTTTGTCCTGGACCTTGACAGTAACATTACATTCCACAGCTAGCATCTATTCCTGAGAACAAGCTAACATTAGCATTGATTTGCAAACCTGTTACTTGCAACCCTGTTACTCTAATTTCAACCCTGTTACCATATCATTTTTATTAAAATGATCTTAAATGATTTTCTCAGCTCACAACGGTTTAACCTATTGTCCTTTTAATAATTTGAATGATTATATGCATAAAATATTTGAGCAGATATTTGAAAATAAATACTGAAATTAGTAAAATAAAACGTATGACTATTGAAAAGTTGGGCAAGATAGATTTCAAAAGTTGCTTAAATTAATATAGTTCAAGTCATATCTGAAATGAAATGAGTATTCAATGTGAATTTGACTTTCTTGAAACTTTCATGAAAAGTATACCTTTGATGCCTGAGCTGGACGAATCAAATTATTTGATGGTTTATTACCTGTTCTTCTTAAATACATTAACAATTATAAACAATTATAAAGTAAAGGGTCCATTTTTCAAAAGTGTTGATGCCTAAATTGTCCTCCAATTCTGGAATGACCCGTATATCTCTGCCTATATTGCCAATACTCAATGTATAGCGTACATGTATATATAGTTATTTAGTAATTTAACCGCTCTACTGTTGCACTTTTGCTACTACCTTTGCACTTCAGGTCTACTGGTTGGATGCTAACTGCATTTCGTTGTACTCTGTGCATGTGTACTCTGTGTAATGACAATAAAGTTGAATCTAATCTAATCTTCCCTACCTCTGCTCATCGACATATGGTCAGGTGTTGTTTTTATATCATATGCTTGGGTGGACATTTGGTTCCGCTAGCCGCGTGCGTACATTGTGTTGTGTTACACCTGCGGGAGCGGTGGCCTCGTTGCAGCACTCTTTATGCAAGGAGGGCTGGTCGGAGGCACTTCTGTGATTGGCTGTCGAGCGGGCTAATTGCCTTGGCTCTTCTGGCTGTATGTGGACGTAAGAGAAGCTTCCGGCTCTCTGCCCCGGATTATCAGGGTTCCCACCTACGCCTCCTGTGGTGAACCGTCGGACCTTTGTCGCTCTAATTCCATCTTCCTTTTGGGATCCATATAGGAGATGGCTGTATTGGTGGTGGTGGACGCTCTCTCCCTCCTCCTCGCCTGCCGGGTGGTTTTTATATCGTTCATGTGTGATCACAGTATAGCATTATTTAGGTCTGTGTATCTTGTGGATTTGGGTCCAGCGGGGGTACATTTATCGGGCTCCACTCACAGCTTCACCTTAGCCCATAAGGCAAAGCCTAGACGGCATAGCCTGCAAGAAATAGAACGATAGTTCTTATACAGTGTGTTGTAGTCTATGATTGTAGGCGTAGTCGTCTAGTTTCCTACCTGCTGTCCCCTCCATTGTTGAAATAATTCTTGGAGGGTGTTTAGTGGCAGACCCGGCCTTATATACGCATGGTGACGTAGGAATGTGGGCAGGGCCCCGGGTACATTGTGAAGTTTTCAGTGCACGCACTGGACAAGCCCATACGGCGAAGCCTAGCTGACTACGCCCACAATCGTTGAACTAAAGTTATAATAACATAACTATCGTTCACGATGGGGGGAGGAGGGTGAGAGATGGAGTGAGATAGCCATGCTGACAAGTGGGGGATGAAAGGAACAGAGGAGAAGAGGAGAGGGGGTGGTGATGGGGAAGGAAAGGGATGGAAATAGATCAGAAGAACAGCAGGAGAAAGGGATGGGGAAGGAGGAGAGAGAGAGAGAAATAGACAGGTGGAGATTGAGAAAATGAGAGAGAGCAGAGGGGTAGAGAGAGAGAGAGCGCGCAGAACGAGGAGTTAAATAGAGAAGAGAGATTAAGAGCGCTGAGAAGAATACATTTATCATCCATATTTAATAAGCCTCCCAGGTTGAGGCCATAGGGCATGGTGCTCTGGTTAGAGGCTCTATTCCCTGTGTAGATGGCTGGGTGGGATCACTGTGGACTGGGTTCAAGGCTCTATTCCCTGTGTAGATGGCTGGGTGGGATCACCATGGGCTGGGTTCAAGGCTCTATTCCCTGTGTAGAAGAATTGTACAACATGACTGGTGGGTGGCAGGGTCACTGTCTTCTACTTGCTCTGCAAGGCAAAAGGCACAGAGCATGTCATTTGCCCTCTAGGCATTAGTCTGTCTGGGTTTTAGCATTTCAGGTATTCACAGGTATTATACGTGGTAACTGTTTCTCAATTAACATAGTGTGCTAAATAAAGTATAAATAAGACTCAATATTATGCAAAACACCTTGGATTACTCCGACCTGCAAAACGTTTCCATTCCATTCCATTTCCATTTTATCAGCTGTCACAACATGACAAAAAATAATGGAATATAACACACACACACCACAACACAACAGACCAGACCACAACACAACAGACCACAACACAACACAACACACCAGACCACACCACAACACAACACAACAGACCAGACCACTACACAACACAACACACCACAACACACCAGACCACACCACAACACACAGACCACAACACAACAGACCACAACACAACAGACCACAACACAACAGACCAGACCACAACACAACAGACCACAACACACCACAACACACCAGACCACAACACAACACACAGACAGACCACAACACAACAGACCACAACACAACACAACAGACCACAACACAACACAACACAACAGACCACAACACAACACAACACAACAGACCACAACACAACACACCACACCACACCACAACACAACACACCACACCACAACACAACACACCACAACACAACACACCAGACCACACCACAACACAACACACCAGACCACACCACAACACAACACACCAGACCACAACACAACACAACACACAGACAGACCACAACACAACAGACCACACCACAACACAACAGACCACAACACAACACAACACAACAGACCACAACACAACACAACACAACAGACCACAACACAACACACCAGACCACACCACAACACAACACAACAAACAACACCACACCATACCACAACACAACATAACACAACTCAAACAGTGGGATAGAGATGAGAGAGAACTAGACGGATGTAGCTTTAGGGTTGTGCTTTGGGTGAGTTTTTTTGGGTGACCTCTAGAAACTCTTTGAGA
>OMOU01037073.1:0-12170 GCA_900312585.1 Malacocephalus occidentalis
CAGGAGGGACCCGAGGAGAGGCGGGGCCCACGAGGACCCTGCGGTCCCCCTCACAAAGAGGGGCGTGACAAGTCCAAATGTAGTAAAGTCGGCAATGGTATTGTGTGATATAAATTTCAACTACCACTTAACTTTGAAACTAAATGTATCTTACTTACTTTCAATACTATTATGGGGCACGGTGGCACAGTTGTAGTGCTGTCGCCTCACAGCTAGAAGGTCCTGGGATCGATTCCCGCCTGGGACATGGTTGGTTCACCCCATGTCTTCAGTGCTGGGATTTCGTGAACGGCCCTTTCTGTGTGGAGTTTCCATGTTCTCCCCGTGCTCCCTGGGGTTCCTCCATATATATACATTGTATATATAACCCCTCTAAAAACATGGAAGAAGACCGTCGCCTGACCAGCGGCGGTTGGATCGAGGTGGTCCCCGGGCGCTGCACTAGCTGCCCACCGCTCCTGGCCTGACCGCGGAGGAAGATGGCCATGGATGGGTTAAAAGCGGAGGACCAATTTCACGGCGACACCTATGGGGGCGTGTGTGTGTGTGTGGGGTGGGAGGGCCGCCGTGCACGGGTGTACAGGCATGGTGTTAACCGCGACAATAAAGACGGGGGGTTGTCCGTCCGGTAATTATAATTATAAAATTATAAAACACCAGGTGGCGGCAACTCAGGCAATGAGCATGAGTTAGTCCAAAGGGTCACAAAAAGTGCATAAGGGGCTATTCTCAAAGTCAGGTTAGTTCGGCTAAGTTTGGTTAGCCTATGAAGGGGAGCAACAGGAGAGAATGTAGAGCAGTTTCCCCAGACCAGCAGAAGACACCCTTAGGTGGAAGAAAAGAAGCACAGAAAGAATCTCCAGACAATTACTTCAGTGAGGAAAACACTGTCTATTTTGTCTGTCTCCCACAGTCCAACGGGACTGTGGTATTTCACCGAGACCTACAACTAGTAATAAATGAGTCACTTTGGATTATTCACCCTTTTTACCTAATAAATAATTTTGAGCATTTTTATCATTGTAACATTTTAACCAAAGTATGTGAGTGCTTATTGCTCTATGAGGACAGTCTGTAGGTGAAGAACAATGGTATGGAGCAGATGGAATGGTTGCTCACTAGCATGCTAGAGCTCTCCTTAGTGTGTGTGCTGGTGGCTGACTTGACCTGTGGTGCACTGATTAGCCAATGCACCACAGGCTTGCAGCCCCACCCCCCCAGACTAACTGGGCCAGGTGAGGCCAATTAAGCCAGCCAGCCACCAACAACACACACCACACAATTCCACAGACTCTTTCATGCCCGGCCGCTGGATACTCTTGTATAAACTCTGGATATTGTTATTCCTATTTGCACTATAGATTCTGGATACTCTTATATGCACCATGGATTCTGTATAGACTGTATATTCTTAACTGCACTGTAGATCCTGGACATTCTTATAGACTCTGTATACTCTTATATGCACTATGGTTTCCGCACATTCACACACTTGCACTGCTCCCTCACTGTATATACCCTTCTGTACACCCCAGTGTACAATTACCACTGAGTATACATCTGTCCATACTGTACATACCTCAATGTATATCTCTGCCTATACTGCCAATACTCAATGTATAGCGTACATGTATATATTTATTCAGTCATTTAACTGCTCTACTGTCGCACTTTTGCTACTACCTTTGCACGTGCATGTGTACTCTGTGCAATGACAATAAAGTTGAACCTAATCTAATCTAAACATTAAGTCAGTGGAAAGCCACAGCAGTAAAGATAGGATTGACTGCATTAATAGTCTTAGTGGTAATTACTTTATTGGTTTGTTGCATCATACCCATTCTGAAGAAAATTCTTATGTGGACATTAGCCACTCAGATGAGCGCTATGGCAACCACAAAGATGGTAGAGCTTCAACTTGCTCAGATGGTGCTTGATACACAGGACTTGTTCCTTGTTCCAGATAGCCTGAAGGACACAGAGACTGATTCAGCTGAATCAGGCCGATAGGAAGTGTGAGTTGTGGATGTATTAACCTTGGGGGCCGGTAACTTCCTGCTACTAGGCCTACATGACTAGTTAACTTCACTTGTATGTGTTTGCCCTGGGAGGCCTTGGAGATGTGGGGCCGTGGTGTCCTTGCTTCTCATGCTGACCGCCTGGGAGGTGGAGACAGGTGCGTCTCCACGTGAGAAGGTGGCGTCTGTCTGTTGTTTAAACTGTCCATGTGAGACCCTAGTATCTCTGCTGAATTGTTATGTCTACCCGCACGTCCAAAACTGTATATATGGTCTATGTATCTGAATAAACATGGAATCATTCTGGGTGATACTGCCTTGTGTCACATCGATTCCCGAGTTCACTGCTTTGCTACAGATGAACCTGGACCTGAAACTGAACCTAACTCCGGCCACAGTAGAGGAAGGATATGGCCAGAGGACATAGAGCCTGATTCAATGGAATCAAAACTAAAGGACAGATGTGAACACCATGATCCACGAGAGGGCTTGCCAACCTTACACAAATGTATTTTGATATATGCCTAAAATAGACACATTTCATATTTTGGATATAAGCTGTTTGGACTGACTCATATACATGTATATGAGTTAATTTGTTTTGATTATGTTCTCAGGTTTTGAAGTGTGGTTTGTATTAATTTTGACTTATATTAATGTTGACATATCTTTGTTTTGTTTTGTTAATTCACATTACATTCTACTTTTTGTTTACTACATACATAATCCCAGATGTACACTAAGGGTATATAAGACTGTCCAACAAGGGTGTGTGCAGCTTTTAAATTGCCAAATAAACTGGTCCTCAGATATACCAAGTTCTCTGTCTCATCAATGTTTAGCTCTAAATGTATAGAGCAATATATCACTGTGGTACATAAAGATCTCCCTGTGGGCCCACCACCTGCAGGGAGAGTCATTGGGGTTGGGTGCGTTGTAAACTGGGCGGTAGGCAAAGGCAGGGTCCTGGGCGCGCCGATCCCCGGCATCGCCGACTGGTTCTAGGGACGTGGAACGTCACCTCGCTGGTGCGGCAGGTGGAGTGGTACCAACTAGATATGGTTGGGCTTACCTCCACGCACAGCGCCAGTTCTGGAACCAAACTCCTGGAGAGGGACTGCACTCTTTACTTTTCCGGAATTGTCCAAGGTGTGAGGTGCCAGGCGGGTGTGGGGATACTCAAGTCCCCGGCTGAGCGCCGCTGTGTTGGAGTTTTCCCCGGTGAACGAGAGGGTCGCCTCCATGCGATTGCAAGTTGCTGGGGGGAAGGTCCTAAATGCTGTGTGTGCTTATGCACCAAACAGCAGTTCAGAGTATCCGGCCTTCTTGGAGTCCTTGGAGGGCATTCTGGAAAGGGTGCAATACGGGGACTCCATAGTTCTGGACACTCGGGCAACGTCTGGTGGAAGCCCCTGTCCGTAGGGTCTTTAACTCTCAACTCCGGAAGATCTTCTCTTGCATCCCGGGGGAGGTTGGGGACATGGAATCCGAGTGGGCCATGTTCAGAGCCTACATTGCAGAGGCGGTGGCTAGGAGCTGTGGTCAGAAGGCTGTCGGTGCCTGTCGTGGCAGCAACCTAAGAACCCGCTGGTGGACATCAGCGGTGAAGGAAGCCGTCAGAAGGAGGCGTTTCGGTCTTGGTTGGCCCAGGGCTCTCCTGAAACAGCAGACGGGTACAGGGAGGACAGGAGGGCTGCAGCCTCAGCGGTCGCTGAAGCAAAAACCCGGGTGTGGGAGTTCGGGGAGGCCATGGAGAAGGACTTTCGGTTGGCCTCAAAGAAGTTCTAGCAAACCGTTCGGCGACTCACGGGAGACTCAGCGTCTCTCCAGATTCTGCAAATTAGTAGCAGTCTGTTCACTCAAAACAGTCTTGCGAATTTAGTATACACCTGACAGGAGCTTTTAGACATTGGTTCCTCGAGCACCATCAACTTTAACAGCGATGATTTGCTCTTACCTGAAGTTGCCAGGACACGGGAGCTCTCTAACCTGGCCCCGCAGACAAAAAGGGCTCACAGACGGGATAAGGATCGTAAACAAAGATGAGGCCGATGCGGAGGACTGAGAGCTAGGCTAAGGCTAACCCCTTACCGGCTAGCTCTTCCCAGCGTTCTCGCCAATGTCCGGTCTCTGGTGAACAAAATCGATGAGTTACAGATTACCATCCACAAATGGATTACAATCTCCAATATCATAATTTCCACCGAAACCTAGCTCAACAGCAGCATTCCTGATAGCGCCATTGAGCTAACGGGGCGCACCGTGAACAATGGACGACTCCGGTAAGACCAGAGGTGGTGGACTGTGCATCTACGTGAACAATGCTTGGTAAAAAATGATATATTCAGGTCAAATGACACCGATGGAAGACAATGCTTGTTGCAAAGACTTAATTTCCTGCATTCTGGTGATTCTTTTCCTGCCCCCTGCTGAAGCGCTGTTGATATCAATGTGTCATTGGAATATTGTGCCACCGCGACAAAGCACTGGCCTGGCCCGCCTCTACTTCAGTGGCCCGGCTCTAGTTCAGTGCTTGGTGCACAGACACTGCTATCATCGAGAGTCATTGCTCGCCAAATCTAGAGTTTGTCATGGTTAAGTGCAGACCATTCTACATGCCCAGAGAATTCACATCTACCTTTGTGACTGCTGCCTACATTCCACCCGATGCTAATGCTAAGCTAGCCATGCAGGAGCTACATGCTGTCATTCGCAAACAACAAACTTCTCATCCCGAGGCAGCCTTTATTATTGCGGGTGACTTCAACCACTCCAACCTTACTCCCCAAATTCCACCAACATGTCTCATGCCCCGCTAGAGGAGCCAAGACCCTGGACTATGTCTACACCAACATAGCTGGTGCATACAACTTGTCATACTTCTACGCTCACTACGAGAGGGACATCCATGAGGCCCGTCCTTCCTGTAGACCACCAGCTCTCCCCCTCCGATTTAGGTGCAGCACTGAGGAGGGAGAACGCATGGATGGCCGTCGGCCCTAATGGCATCCCCGGTCGGGTGCTCAGGGCCTGCGGCACGCAGCTGACTGGATCTTCAACCTGTCACTGGCCCAAGCAGTTGTCCTCGCGTGCTTCAAAACCACTTCCATTGTGCCAGTGCCCAAACACACCACCGCCACGAGGCTTAATGACCCATTGCACTCACTCCCATCATCACTAAGGGCTGGTCTTGGCTCACCTCAAAACCTGCCTACCACACACACGCGACCCCGTCCAATTTGCCTACCGCCAGAACAGGAGCACAGAGGATGCCATATCCTCAGTGCTACACTTCGCTCTCTCCCACCTGGACAACAAGAACACCTATGTGAGAATGCTGTTTATCGACTTCAACTCAGCATTCAACACCGTCATCGCCTCCAAGCTGATATCCAAACTCATTCAGCTGGGTATCAACACCTCTCTCTGCAACTCTATAATGGACTTCCTCACCAACAAACCCCAGTCTGTTAGGCTGAACAACAACACCTCCTCAACACTCACCCTGAACACTGGTGTCCCAAAAGGCTGCGTGCTGAGCCCTCTGCTCTACTCCCCGTTCACCTACAACTGCATACCTGTGCATGGCTCTAACTCCATCATCAAGTTTGCAGACAATATTACGGTGGTGGGCCTCATCAGCGACAACGATGAGACAGCCTACAGGGAGGAGGTCCAGCACCTTATAGCATGGTGTGCCAAAAACAACCTGGCACTCAACACCAAGAAGACCAAGGAGCTCATGGTCGACCACAGGAGGACCAAGGGTGTCACACACTCCCCAATCCATATCAATGGAATGGAGGTTGAGCGTGTCACCAGCTTCAAGTTTCTGGGTGTTCACATGTCCGAGGACCTCTCTTGGTCCTGCAAGTCGTCCGCCCTGGTCAAGAAGGCTCACCAGAGCCTCTTCTTCCTGAGGAGACTGAAGAAGGTACATCTCTCCAATCAGATCTTGGTGAACTTCTACCAGTGCATCATTAAGACTATCCTGAGCAACTGCATCACAGTCTGGTATGGCAACTGCACCGCCTCGGACAGGACAGCACTGCAGAGAGTTGTGAAAACGGCCAAACGCATCACTGGCTGCTCCCTCCCCACCATTGAGGCTGTCCAGTGCAAGCGTTGCCTGCGAAGGGCGCACAGCATTGCCAAGGACAGCTCTCACCCCAGTCACAGACTCTTCACCCTCCTACCCTCTGGGAGGCACTACAGATCCCTCCGGACCTGGACTAGCAGATTCAGGGACAGCTTTTTTTACTTCTGCACCACTGTCAGACTTTGCACACTGGACATTTGCACTGCCCTGTATACTGTACATTACTGTATATACCCTGTATATACACTGCTGTTCACCCCTGTGAACACCTATTACTACCTATTACACCTATACCTCTGTCTATACTGTAGATACCCAAGTGTATATCTCTGCCTATACTGTACATACCTCAATGTATAGCGTACACCATACTGTATACATATTTATGAACATATATTTGTATGCACTGTAGATTCAGTTCATTCATATATGCACTGTAGATTCCGTATATTCTCTGCAGATCTTACATTTGCACATTGACTTTTGTACCACCATCAGACTTTTACACTTCTGGTTAGATGCTTCTGGTTAACTGCATTTCATTGAAATAGTATGCGTACTCTGTGCAATGACAATAAAGTTGAATCTAATCTAATCTAAGCTATTAGATCTATTCATATTGAGTATCGATGTCAAGGCTTAGCAATCGTAATCGACAAAAATGTTATGCCAATCCTGGTTCAAGATTGTTTTATCCCCCAGTACCTGCCTGGCCCACTACTGTTGTTGAGAAAACATTACTGGCTGTCAATTTAGATGTTCACTGTTGATCAAAGAGCGTGATTAATCACCGTTCATTTATTTAATGTGTTATTTTGACAGCCCTAATAATAATACATTATATCCCCCTCATCCGCAAACTTCCATTTACTATATTTTACACAATGAATGCATATTACTATAGGGGTACTAGATCTTTAGTGGAAAAGGAGCCGGTAAAATGTGAGTCAAGTCGAGGCGAGGTGAGCTGGTACTATGCAGTGGAAAGGAGGCATAGTGTTGAACTGTACTGGTGTAAGCATGCCCCACTGAAGAAGCGGGTGGGGTTAGCATTATTAGCCATGGCTTATTTAGAGAAGCAATTGAAACAGATCACTGGAGAACAGGGCTGTGGTTAGTGGCGGTTCTAACATGGTCGCCATTTTGTCCTCTTCACCATCACGATTCTTATGAAAAATACTGCATATTCACCTCATAACACCTCAACTTGTACATAGTTGAGGCAATTTGACGTCTTTTGTCTCCTTGCTAGTTAATATCGGCGTCGCTGTGGCGTCCTGCTGCAAAGAGGGGGTACTCAATCTGCAGAGGAAAGGAGCAGCTACCAAGCGATGCCGGTATTATGCAGTCATCCAGTGTAATGATAATGCCAATAATGTTGGCCTGGCTCCAAAAGGGCACAGAGAGTACGGGTGACACCACACAGGAACATACTGTACATAGAGAGTACATGTGTTGTAATCACTGATATCCCCAAATATCTTTTAAAAATGTAATACTTAATGCCCTTTGAGACTGTGACTGTGGGCTATACAAATAAAATTGACTTTTGATTTTCTGATCCCGGCTGATAAACACGGCAACATATAAGTCCCCCCCCACACACACACACACACACACACTTCAAGCACTGCTAAAAAGCGTATACAAAAACCTGGATAGGTGTGAAAATTACCCAAGAATTGTTTTAAAGTGAAAATCCCATTTAAGTAATGCTGCTGTGAGTATATATTTGAGCAGACACCAGTCAACTAAAGGGCCAGCATCTAGCTTTCTAGCAATTTAAAAAAGAAACAGACAGCTTACCCAGGCCATTTTCACATTCGTTAAATTCCAGGGCGTGGACAGCACGGTCGACTCCATACGGACCCATCAGTGTCCTGGGTAGAAAGACAAAGCAAGAACAAATCAGCCACAATTTTCTAGTTTCATCATGCATTGTGCCATATTTACTAAGATTAAAACAACAGTATCGGTTATATCATTTTGGCTCAGTTTTAATCAAAATAATCTCACTGTACACTGCTACATGCGAGTAAACAAAGGTTACCTGAGCAGTCCAATATAAAAAAGGTATCCAACAAACCTTCTACCCTTTTCAGGGAAACCATGTTTACCAAGTCCAATCAAATGCAACTGTAAAAACTCATTATTGGTTTGGTTGGTAAACCTTGTGAAACAATTCTGATCTTCCTGAAAATCAATCTCGACAGTAATTGATTTCCACGTATGGGCGTGGCCTTACATTCAACAAACTGATTAGAGGTTAAATAACAAGAGATGCTCTTGCTCTCTTCACTCTTAAAAGCAACAGAAAAAACAACAACAGCATGAATAGCCTTCAGTGCACATTCCTGCTCATTTCTGAATATCATATGGACGGTTTACAGCTGTTCAAAGGGGTACATCTTTGTTGGTTATTGTCGTTTATTTAATT
Organism: Malacocephalus occidentalis; assembly: GCA_900312585.1. Classification (NCBI taxonomy): domain Eukaryota; kingdom Metazoa; phylum Chordata; class Actinopteri; order Gadiformes; family Macrouridae; genus Malacocephalus; species Malacocephalus occidentalis. The sequence continues at coordinate 8,555 of OMOU01037073.1, forward strand.
CGGCCGACTGCCTGTATGGTGCTGCTAGATGGGGACTCCTGTCTACATATGTGTGTTAGTGTTGGGCTTAGGACATATGCAAAGGTGTCTATAAAGGGTTATGGAGTGCATGAGATGAGGATGAAACACAGAGCTTGTGAGATATTCACTAGTCTTCTCTGCAGAGATGGCTCAGGCTTTGTGTTACTATTCATGATAATAAAGTCTTAATTCCTTCATACTTCGGCCTTCCCGATCTCTCTCTCTTACTGTTAGCAGAGCATTGATAAATCCACCACACATGCTAGAGATGCTGACTCACTCTGATCATTAACCCAGATTCCAAGTCATAGTTTTCCTCAGGGGAAATGGATCAACAACACTTCCTGCAGACTTGTGCAGAGCCGGAACCATAGCAGATCTATCATACATGAGTGAATCTGGCCAACGTCCTAAAACAGCAGACTCAGATGTGCTTACCATGATTGACTGAATAAGGGAAACTTCCTTCACATGTAAAAAAACAAACATTGCATGAAACAAGCATTAACACAAAATGGTTAGATCATTTTTGTCTAATGTAGCGTAGCCTATAGGCTGATAAACAATGTGAAAGGGGTATGCTATCTTATCTTAAACAGAGAATCTGCCGTTAAACAAAAAGAAGATGAAGAAATACACAAAGTAAACTGTTACTTTGGCCGAGCCAACAAAGGAAATATTGTTGACTACAGACAATGAAACAAACGTGCAAATACGGCAGGATAGAAGAAGCCAATGTGGAGCCAGAAGTCCCATTAAGGAGATAGAATCTTGAGAATATGCAAGGTGTTGTCCAGGACACCGCCGCACAGACCTCCGATAGTAGCACCCTCCTTATCTAGCACTAGAACCCTGTGATCAGACAATCTTTACCTGTGGACCGTGAGCATTATCAGGGGGAATGGAGGGAATGCATAAAGGAGACCCTTGGCCAGCAAGAGTGTTTACCCCCAGCAGGGCACTGGCCTCCGTCAAGGAGAACCACAGGGGACGGTGGGTTGTGCATTCTAAGGCGAACAGATCTACCTGGGCCTCCCCGTACGGATCTCAAATCATCTGCACGACCTGAGGGTGCAATCTCCACTCCCCAGGCAGCAGCCTCTGGCATGAGAATTAATCTGCCACAGAGTACTGTCTGCCCGGGAGGTGCATCGCTCTCAAGGATGCCAACCAAGGATGAGCACATATCCACAGTCTCTGGGCTTCCCTCAGGGATTCCAGTGACCTGGTCCCCCCTTGATGGCTGACATGAAACACTGCTGATATGTTGTCTGTGCAAATGAACACATGCTTGCACTTCAGAAAGGGTAATGCATGCTTCAGTGCCGAGTAGACTGTCTGGAGTTCTAGGATATTGATGTGCAAACTCCTTGGACTGACTGTCCCACCACTGGTGGGACATCTCCACCGGTGGAGATGGACAAGACCCTGACCTTAACCCCCCCGTGTTGATGAGCATCCATGTGGAGGCTGTTGAACCACCTCTGCAGAAGGCATACATGCAGCAGCCCCAGAGGTGTGATTGCTGAGTTTGCTGATAACATCCCTAGCAGCCTGAGCCACGTTTGGATGGTCAAACTCGGCCCAGGGCGGAAAGACTGTAGCAGGCCCTGAATTTGCTCCACCCAATCCACAGTTGGGCCAAATCCAAATCCAGTGACAAACCAATAAAGGTAGTCTGCTGTGTTGGGTGCAGATGTCCCCTGTTCTGCATCCTGGAATGAGGGGGCTCAAATAAGCCAGTGGACAAGATAAGCAAGACTGACTTGAAGACAGGCATAGTGACGTTAAGGCTGCCCTCATGCATCTTGTAAAAATGGCAGGAGTCAGGAACAGGCCGAATGGAAGGATAGCAAACTGGTAGGCTTGGCCTTGAAATGTGAAGCGGAAAAATGTCCTGTGCTCTACATGAATAGGAATTTGATGGTAGGTGTATTTGAGATCTATGGTGGTGAGTCACTCTCCTGAAGTGATAGTCTGAAGGATGTCGATTGTGAATCTGAAATGGGAGGACCTTTAGATGCCTGTTCACCTTAGGTCTAGCATAAGACTGGAAGAGTTGTCTATTTAAAACACATTGCTCTGTGTATGTGATTGAACCATGGTAACTGCCCTTTTGCCCAAGAGTTTGGCTATCTCTTTTGACAAGCACATTGCCTTCTGAGGGTCCCAGGTCTACAGGGAACTGCACCCTGTAGCCCTGGGACATTGTTTTCAAAGCGCATGTATCTGGGGGGACGGCTGTGGCGGTGGGTTTAGACCAGGGGTGTCAAACTCAATTTCACCTCAGGCCACATCAGCATTATGCTTGCCCCCGGTAAGACGATATAAATATATGGCTCTTTATTATTTACTCTTTATCACATTACATCATTGCATCTGCATTTGATTATTATTGGTTTCAGTCATAACTTAATAACTAGCTCTGAAAGCAGAAGTCTAGGAAAAATAATTTCAAACAGACATTCAAGTGTACAATTTAGGGCTGGACGGGGAACATCATTCAGACCGGTAAATATAGTCCCGGTTAGGCCACCCCAGTCCCAGGGGGATTCTGAAATGATGACATAAAAATATTACTAATTTCTACAAATAAATATTGAGTAAAAGCAGAATACTTCACAACTGCATTAAACATGTATTGACACACACATAAACACACCAAATGCCTCTATATTGCAATGTTTACGGTAGAAGACACATCACTCTCATTCTCGTCCACTCTAAGGCTTACGGTAGTAGCCAGAACAAGGATGTCTTCTTGGAGATCCCTGGATGGACAGACATCTGCCATGACATCAGAGCAGAACCAGGGAAAACAGTGAGATTACGACCCTACCCGATTCCAGAGACCCACCGAGAGACCACCAGGGAAGAAGTGAGGAAAATGCTAAATCTTGGAATGATAGTGGAATCTCACATCACCTGGTCAATTCCCATAATCCTGGTTGGGAACCGGATGGGAGCCTCAGGTTTTTTAATGAAATATCGTAGATGAGTTGGTTAAGAGGTTGGGGCCTGCTTGGCTCATATCCACCCTTGAATTGAGGACCAAAGGCAGGTATGTCTCATCTAGCAGGCGAAGGAGAAGACGGCCTTATCAACATCTGATGGAGCCTTCCAGTATCAAGTCCTACCGTTTGGAGCCCCAACATGAAAAGAACTATGCCACCATAGAGAAGAAATGCCTAGCGGCTGTATGACTTATCGGTAGGGAGATAATTCTGGTTACAGACCGTGCCCCATTGAAATGGATGGCCAATAATAAGGACAAGAATGCCAGGATAATCTGTTGGTTTTTCCACTTGCAGGATGTCGGGAATGCTGCATGGGAATGCGGTTGCCATGTCCACAATAGATAATAATAATAATAGCTTACATTTATATAGCGCCTTTCATAAAACCCAAGGTCACTTTACAGTAGAGTGGACGAAAAGGGGGGGGGGGGGGATTAAGGGAGAGAGGGGCAAAACAAACAAAAACAAACAAAACAAGGTAATAGCTGAACTAACTAAAACGAACTAATGGGGAAAGGCTGCGGTGAAAAGGTGGGTCTTGAGGGCTGTTTTGAAAGTGTCCAAGGTCGGGGCGTTAC
>OMOU01037119.1:0-10059 GCA_900312585.1 Malacocephalus occidentalis
TCTAAACTAACCATCTCTAACCTAACACCTAAACTAAGCATCTCCAATCTAATTCCTAAACTAACCGTCTCTAACATAACACCTAAGCTAACCATCTCCAATCTAATTCCTAAACTAACCGTCTCTAACATAACACCTAAGCTAACCATCTCCAATCTAATTCCTAAACTAACCGTCTCTAACCTAACACCTAAACTAACCATCTCCAATCTAATTCCTAAACTAACCGTCTCTAACCTAAAACCTAAACTCACCATCTCCAATCTAATTCCTAAACTAACCGTCTCTAACCTAACACCTAAACTAACCATCTCCAATCTAATTCCTAAACTAACCGTCTCTAACCTAACACCTAAGCTAACCATCTCCAATCTAATTCCTAAACTAACCGTCTCTAACCTAACACCTAAGCTAACCATCTCCAATCTAATTCCTAAACTAACCGTCTCTAACCTAAAACCTAAACTAACCATCTCCAATCTAATTCCTAAACTAACCATCACTGCCATTTAGCGGACGTGAGTTGAGCTCCATTGATCTACATCGTATCAGATCAGGACATTAAGGGTCAGGGTTGGGCAGGTCGGGGTTTCAAGCGTCCGGGGGTCGACTGCGGTGACCAATGTTCAAACTAAGGTCCCGGGAGTCGCCACTGTAGCCATCTGCCTAACAGCTAGCCTCTGCTCTACATGCTACCATGCTCGCTCATGTGTTGCCTGGCTCTCCGGTGCTGCCAGACATCTCGGTTCCCCCTGGAGAGTGACCTCCTGACCCTGCCCTTGTGGTGGACAGGGCCTGAGCGCTCTGTGTGCTGCGCTGGGGAGAGATAGCAGCCGTGTTCTTTAGACCTGAATGGATTTTGTCAGGTCATGAGAACAAAATCACTCACCTGGTCTTAGGAGCATGCTGAAGCTTTGTCATATAGTATAGTATAGCGTAGCGTAGCATAGCATAACATAGTGTTCTGTAGTTTATTGTAGACTGGCGTTCCATATGTATTTATGCATTATAGCTTTGCGTAACATATCATATGTAGCATAGCCTAGCATATGCAGGATAGCCTAACACATAGCATAGCATTAGATATGTAGCATAGGCTAACACATAGCATAAGATGTGTAGCATAGCCAAGCGCATGCAGTATAGCCTAACACATAACATAAGATATGTAGCATAGCCTAACACATGCAGTATAGCCTAACACATAGCATAGCATTAGATATGTAGCATAGCCTAGCAACTTGCATATATGGTGCTTCTTATCGATTAGACTTGGTATAGATTGGTGGCAATTATCGTGAAGCATATGTAGCGTAGCATATGTAGCGTAGCATATGTAGCATAGCACGTGATGGACATGGCCAGGCGTCTAACGTCATCGATGTGATTCCTGGTCTTGCTATGTAGCAGGTGGTTCCCGACTTCCCTTTTCTGTTCCCCTCACTTCCCCGCAATGTTACAGTTGGCTCGGTTCCCCTTGGGCGTGACTGTGCGTGACTGCGTGTGTGCGTGCGTGCCCAGCGAGGCTGTGACCGTTGCCCCCCCACCAGACAGCTGTATACTGGCTGTACGTTGTCCAAATAATAAACCAAAGTCTGGTCGGTTCTTTTCCTCTATCGGTCATTGGTGCGTATCGCTCCTGTTTTGAACGGGTCCAAACGACAGAGCGCCAAATGGGTGATCTCCTGGACATGTCAATATGTTGTTCCATTCGCTCGTTGACCTCTGAACCCCCGTGGGGGACATGATCTGGCAACTTGTATTTGCTGATTAAAATTCAATCAAGTCAATGAGTCGTTGATGCCCCAGCGGTGATTGGCTGGCCAGTATCTGCTGAAAGCAACAGTGAAGCACTTTAATTGTCCCCACAATGGCTGCTGGTCCACCTTTGATTAGCTTGGCATTGTTTGTGCTCGGGCTGTTAATAAAGTTTGCATTCACTTACATGCATTTTTAATTTACATGCATATTGGGTGCATGTCCTATTGTACTCATATTTATTTATTTATTTGTCTATTTAACAGGGATAGTGTACTGCTTCTTAGCTGTACCCATGTTAGCTAAAAGCTAATTTGCATCTGTAGTTCCTGGCTGGGCAGGAAACAGAGAATCAGATCTCTGTATAGTTTGCTTTTGTAGGTTTATTTAATTTGAATTTAAATGATTAATTATCTTTTTAATTCCCCCTCGCTGTCTTGTGACACCTTTCATTTCCTGTCTCATGTTATTGAAGCTCATCTGATCTCATGTCGTCTCAAGGTCTCCATCCTGAATTCTAAGAGGAGCATGAACGTCGGGATTTTCTTGAAGCAGTTCCGTCGGTGAGTCATTGTGAATGATCCGTCACCGTCCCAATGCATGCACACGCACACACACGCATCCAGGGCCACGCCCGCCGCCCGCTGCCCGACCTGCCTGCACACGCAGCGGCCGACCCAGTTTTCCCTCAGTTAACTTAGTGCTGCTGCTGGCGGTGGCAACACACTCTGCTTGCGACATGAAGCCGGCGCGACGCCATGTCTTCACAGAAGGGATTTGGGTGATGTTATGTGGTCATGTCTTCCCGGTGGTTCCCGGTGTGTTGCCTGTCCACCATCTATGTCGGGGGCTGCTCTGCAGAGCCTCCAGTGTGTTCTAGCGTTGACCCGCCACACTCCAAGCAGGAGGCGTTTGGGTGTAGCAGGGAGTGCCTCTCCCGGCTGCCCATGTGATCTCACAATTGTAAAGAGTTGCTTATGAGTAATGCAGAAAAGTAAACATTAGCTGGTGGCCGCCGGCCAATGCCGCACTCACCACCCCGCTCCCGTGTCTCTGTTGCCCCCTACAGGCCGGTGGAGGATATGATCGCAGACATCAGCTCAGGAACCAGTCAGAAGTTTGCCAGCGGTAAACTCCGAGAGCTGTGCAAGTTGCTGCCTGAGGAAGGGGAGGTATGTGTAATGCTTCCTGGAAGCTGATGAAACAAGTTTAAACTGACCCACACATACTATCTCTGTTGATGTTAGTGTGTGAGTTTCACAAATATCTAATATCTAGCCACACCAATAAAATCAAACACAACCACAGTATATATATATATATATATACATATATTATACAGTATGCATATATTATAAACATCAACGTCACCGTCAATAGTTTGTATCAGAAGTTGCATCGACTTGACACTAAACACTGTTGTTCTGTTTGTCTGTGTGACTGTGTGTCCTCTGTGTGATTGGATGACTGAATGATTGGGTGACTGGATGGCTGATTGGCTGACTGGGTGACTGGATACAGGTGGGAGACCTGAAGAACTTTAAAGGCAATGAATCAGCCCTGGCCGAAGCAGACCTGTTCATGTTCCTGCTGGTCAAAATCCCCAGGTGAGCGACTTCAGTGAAAGAGGAACACATGGCTTACAGTCGGCTCGCTGATATGAATGTCATGTTGTTCCCCCGCTCAGCCATGCGTGCTCTGTGAAGAACGAGCGTGTCTGTGTGTCAATGTCCCGCGCCGCCACACTGTCGCTGGCAGCAGCGAGCTGCGTTCTCCCTCCTGCTTGTGTCTGAACCTGTCGCTACGTGTCTGCGCCTCCAGCTACGAGGAACGCCTGGGCTGCCTGGTGCTGCGCGAGGAATTCCTGCCCCTCATGGAGGACATGAAGAAGTCCGTCTCCATGCTAACAGCCGCTGCCAAGGGTAATGCACCGCTCCTCCCCATGTTACAAGCTGTCACTCAAAGGGCGTGGTGGCTCGTCCCCTGGGCTCTTCTATGTGTTTTCCCCTCTCCCCCTCAGATCTGTATGTATATTTTATTGACATACAGAAGTCAAACATTTTGTACGTTATTTATTTCTTTTTAAAAATTCTGAATCTGAATAAATAAATCCATCACCGTAGCTGGGTCTACGGTGATTTAAGTTATGGAATTGGGAAACGGGTAGATTTTGAAATGGTTCATAATGGCTCATCGCCCTCGCACCTGGAGCTAACATATGGGTGCTTTAATCTTAATTTAATCTAAATAGTTCTTTGCCCAATCTAAGCGTGCCCCTAAAGTACAGACCTTCCTGTAACTATGGTTTGATATTGATGTATTTACAGAGCTCCTGGAGTGTGAGAAGCTTCACTCTGTCATCCTTCTGGTACGGAAGACAGGGAACTACATGAACGCTGTGAGTGGTTCACTGGAACACGGATGTTATGGAAACAATTTTTTAGAAGCGGATGCTCACACAATGTACCACACAATCGTCAGACAACACAGGCGGTTAGCCGCTGCCCTAAGCCCTCAAAAGATGAGAAAATGATGGAAGAAAGCTTTCCCACACGCAGGAGGCAAACCTCCATCAGTAGAGCAATAGAAGTGAGTTGGACCTGAAATAACAGCAACATAACATCGAGGTAATGATACTACAGTATATGTAAGAATCACAGATTCCTTCTCATGACTGACCTCTTTGGCCGGGAGGTGAAATGCAGCCTGCAAGTGCATTCAGAGCTATGAAATAACTTTTGTTTTCATTATCCGCACTTACACATCACTTCCTTCCTGTTTTCCTGGGGAATCCGACCCGATTCAAGTATGAGAAATCAGCTCAAAATCTGTTCCACGCAACAGAGAGAGTCGGGGAAGCTCTCATATTTTAACTATTTTATATTTTAACTTCAAGTCAAGTCAAGTGTATTTGGATAGCACATTTCATACACAAAGGTAATTCAAAGTGCTTCACATAAAAATGTATGGCAGAGGGGAAAACAGAACATAGCATAGAGATAGCAGCATAAAATAGGAGGCAGCAAAATAGATAAAATAGACAATAAAAAAAATAAAAACATAAAAAAACGTATTGATTATCTTTTGTCTCTTTAGACTTTTAGATTTTTTAATAATTTAATTTATCCTTAAAAAAGAAGTAGCGTTGAGAGTACAGTTGTTCAGCAGCACCTGCTCTTAAACTGGTGATTTAAAAGTGATTTGTGCTGAACAGCTTCATGATTCGTACATACAGGACCTTTAAGAGGGCTAATGGTGTTGTGTTCTGTGTGGTGGTGTCAGGGGGGCTACGCGGGCAGCGCCATCGGCTTCCGCATGGCATCGCTCCTGAAACTCGTGGACACCAAAGCCAACAAGCCCGGCATGAACCTGATGCACTATGTCGTCATGGTAACTCCTCTCCTCCTCAGCTCGCCCCGGGTCGGCTTTCAGTTTGAGATTGAAATGTTTTTTTTTCCATTGACAGCTATTCACGATTTATGAATTTACGAATTCATTTTTGCATTGTGTCCTGACAGCAAGCCGAGAAGATCGACTCCAACCTGCTTCAGTTCCCTCAGCAGCTGCAGCGCATCGGAGCAGCGTCACGGTAACAACACACTCACTCTCCTCAGAGGGGAACCGTCACCGTTGGCTAGCTTCTAATATTTGAAAGCACTGCTGCAAACCAGGGTTGTGTGAAAAAAAAGGTGAAAAAAATCACCTTCTGCAACATCAACTCCTACTTTTCCGTGAAAAAAGTTAGACCATTGACAGCATTTTCCGAATCGAACAAACGGAGAAGGCAAATTCTGGGCCAATTAAGGCAATGGTCCAACTTACATTTCCATTGACATTTACACCTACGTTTACATTTAGGGGATTTGGCAGACACTTGTCCAAAGCGACTTACAATAAGAACATTTGTCCAAAGAGTGAAACAACAAACTTCTCCAATGTTTTGATGTAGAGACAAGTCGATATTGCAGGTCGTTAGGTGAAGCGTCACTCAGCCTCTCGATTCTGCTTCCTGCTTCCAGGATCAACATGGACGACCTCGAGGCGGAGTTCCAGAAGGAGGTCAAGCGGGTGCAAGCCGCCACGGTGGATGCCGAGAGACAAGAAGACCTGAAGACACAGATGGACGGCTTCCTGAAGGTACGGTGGCCCTCAATGTCCAGACGTGTAAACTACTCAGGCCTGACCTGATATCCTGATGTGTTGACTTCCGCCGTCCTCCAGGGAGCCGTGTCTTCGCTGGCTGAGATGGAGAAGAGTCTGGAGGCTCTGAGCACCGCCAGCGACGCCGTGGCCCAGTTCTTCTGTGAGGACCCCAGCAAGTTCAAACTCCAGGAGTGCTTCTCCATCTTCAACTCCTTCTGCGAGAAGTTCATGAGGGCGATCCAGGTCGCTCAACACTCAAAGACTCCCCCCCGCCCTTTCCGTTCGATGAATTTAGTTTAGGTTAGGTTTAGGGTTTAGTTTTAGGATTAGGTCAGGGTTAGGGACCCCCCCCCTTCTGTTCTTTTTTTAGGTCTCTTGTTAGATTTTATTTTATTTTTGGGCTACTAAAGAGAATACATGAAGTAACTACACAGTACAAAACAGGGCAATACAAGACCTTTACAAAGAAGGAACTACATAGGAGATGAAGAACAATAACAGAGCAAGTTAAATTACAAGACAGTAACAATGGGGTCGCTGCTAGTCATTATTTCCACATATGATTGTCCATTCTCAGCAGTTCTCACAAGCTGTGATGATGTGTGCCCCCTGTAGGAGAACAAGGACCGCATTGTGGCAGAGGTGAAGAAGAAGAACCGTCTGCAGGCGGCGGCCAAGCGTCGCTCCACGGCCACCTGCTCCTCCTGGGACCGGGAGGTGAAGGGCATGGAGCTGGAGTCCTTCCTGCACAACTTTGCCTCCAGACGCTCATCAAGAAGGAGGGTAGGGAAGTCGCCGTCCAATAAGGGCAGTCCGAACAGTGGAAGCCCGAACAATGGGAGCCTATCAGAGATCAGCTCTGTGGGGGAGGCCACAGCCCATGGAGGTTCTGACAGTAGTGCGGGCGTCACGCGCGAGGAGGCGGGACCAAGCAGACGGGACTCTGCCGCGCCGAACCTGACGGACAGCTCTCGGCACGACGAGGCCCCGCCCACAAGCAGGGTCACAGATGGTGTCTTACAGACCACCGAGGTTGAGGTTAAACCTCCCAGCACGCGGGTGGAACACGGCGTCACCACGGACTCCACCAGGAAGATGGACAGCAGCCCCTCCACGGGGGAGCGCTTCGTGGGGATGTTTGCCCAGGAGGGCCAGGAGAAGGAGGCAGAGCAGGTGGGCAACACAGCGGAGGAGGCGCAGAAGTTGCGCGAGGCGTCCAGGAAGGTTCTTCAGTACCAGAGCAGCCGAGGGAGCATCTCCTCAGGGGACCAGGTTCTGGACAACCTGAAGTCCCCCGGGCCCGCCAACACCTCCCCTCACCGGCGCACCTTTAACCTGGAAACATCCCAGGGGGTCCGGGTTGCAGAGTCAAAGGACGAGTCCAAGGACAAGCCCAAGGAAAGCACGGACCCTGAGAGACGGCCTCTCTCTGAGCTGCCCTTCTCCAACGGTATCGGACGGCGCCACACACTCTGTCTCCCTCCGGCGCCGGCCAAGCAGGAGGAAGAGGACGATGAGCTGTGGCTGCCGCCCAAAGATGGGAGTAGACCGTCGTTACGGGACCTGGGGAAGATCAAGTCGGTGGACACCGGGCTGTATGGCAGGCTAATTTCGCAAAGATTATTCGACAGCTCACAAGACTTGGACTTGGAGGGGGGGAGCACTCCCCCGATGTTGGAGAAGAAGAGTAAAATGAATTCCCCTTTTCCTCTGGTGCTTCCAGATGAAGAGGCCTGGAAGGAGAGCCAGGCAGTGACGTCGAGCGAGGCTGCAGCCAGTAGCCCACCCAAGAAACCTCACACCAGTCCCAACAAGAGTCCCTGGCTCAAGTCAGACTTTTTTGGATTTTTCAAACGTCTCGGAGATTTGGCCAAACAGCCGAACACCAAGGACCCCATTCATAGAGGCAAAGAGTCTTCTGTGTGACTGTAGGACTTGTCTAACCCTTTTGTACATCGACCAGGACATGGCATTAGCACACTCTCCAGATATTTCAAGGACCTCTGTAATTATAATTAAGTGGGAACCCATTTCGATAATGTGTGTTTTGGAGGTAGTGACGAGACGAAAGAAAAGTTAGAAGGTCTGCGGACGTGAGGAGAAGGCATTCTGCTGTAGGGCAGGGGCATCTGCCACGTACTACCACTAGGTGGCAGTATGTTACAACCACAACACAGTAACACAACAAGAGCAACTGCAGAGAAAATTGATTTCCTTGCCACAATTTTCCACACAGGATAAGATTTACACATTTACAAATCATCTAGATTGACATCATAGCTAGGTGAATTCTCACAATGTACTATATAAATTATTACATTGATATTCAATTTTTCACATTTTATTTACTTCCTAAATAGATGATGCAGTTGGTGGTATTCAGTGTTCAAATGGGCTCAGATGCCCTGCTCTGCAGCAAGAGGTGTGTGTGGACAATGCGGTTTCAAGACAAACGAGATGTGAAACGCGAGTGAAAGTGGTTGAGCCTCATCAAAAAAGAACGGTCGTCTTCAATACTTGAATAATATATCAGCATATAACTCACACAATACCAAGCACAAGGTTGTTTTGTTGTCTGTGCTCAAAACGCTAGCTCTTCAAAGCTCTTATGTAATTGAACTTATTGTATTTATGCTACAAACGTCTACAAGCTCTACAGAACTCCAGGCATGCATCCTGAATAAAGTTCTGCCGGGAGTGGAGGGCTGGGGATGACTACAACGCCAGACTGCCTTCAGAGATGACCCCAGAGGTCAACACTAAGGACTGAAATAGACCGGGCCTGATGGTTGGTCATCAGAGCTGTACTGTACAGAACTAGAGTTCACTAAACGTGTACAAATTGTAAAGCAAAGGCATTTGGCATGTGATGTGCCTCAGATTCTCTGTTTATCTTTTATTTGAGGGTGTTTATATTTCTGAAATAAACCCATATTATTTAAAACACTGCTGGATTCTGTTATGTCAGTGAAACAACACAGGAAGAGGTTAAATAATATTTCACTGGAGCCTCGACCCCCTCCCCCCACCAACGGCCACCTGGATGCTGGAATGTGTTGCCGCGGGACGGGTCATCTCCTGGGCTGCGCCTCCTCCACGCTGGAGGGCTTCAGACTCAACCGCCCCCACAAAGCCTCACACCATCCCACACGTAGCAGGCCTGCTGCTGCATACAAGGCCTGCTGTATTCCTGGGCAAACACGCCATTACCACCATTACGCTTAGAGGGTGTTTATTTGGCAGGTGCTTTTGTCCAAAGTGACCATCAATAAGTACATGTGATCCAAAGAGTGTCAAACAACAAGTATATGTGGGACTCTGTGTGTTTGATGGATGGCTTATTTAGCCGCTCCTGACCCAGCTAGTGTCCGGGTGGGTGTGAGAGAATGCTAGCGCTCTCTATGTGCTGGTGGCTGACTTATTCTGTGGTGCACTGACTAACCAACGCACCACAGGCGTGCAGCCCCACCTCCCTGAGACGCTAACTGGGCCAGGTGAGGCTAATAAAGCCAGCCACCACACACACTCCCACAGTATCATTGTAATTGGTACAATTAAACATGTTTCTCGGCAGTCATGCTCACGATGTTGGGGGAATCACTATTTTAGGATCAATTTGGTACTAATAAAATGAGAAGATATGTGTACAAATACACATTAGTGTGGTTGGATGTGGGGCCTGTCTGCTGGTTCAGGGGCCTGACCGGCGTAGCTCCAGCCTGTCAGATGCGGTAGCAGCCATCTTGTCTGGACTCGAAAGGGGGATGCAGTTTCCATGGCAACCCCACATCTGACCATAAAAGCGATGTGCCGGCGTCTTAAGATGTATTGTAAAGTAGGTTTCCGCATACAGGGAACGGGCTTTGGTGATGTGGTGCGTAACATTAACATTAATGTTACGCATTTATGTGCAACAATTTACAGTAAAATATGAAAAATGTAAAAATAATTATACAGAAACAAAAAATTCTACAATGGAGTTGATTTTCGTGGCTGTTTTAATATTCAGGCTGGATCACGGGACACAACGAGTATTGACGCCCAGCAATTAAAAACACAAAGGTCGTCCATAAAACGACTGTATTGTCCTTTTATGGGCAAAATGTGGGCGGGCCTCTTTCTCCTCCCACGCCCCCTTTTGCAACAGAGTCCAAACTC